>APFE030736457.1:173298-193960 GCA_000404065.3 Pinus taeda | reverse complement strand
AGTTTCATCAATGGTGCAAACTCATCCCTCAGGAATCTGAAAGGAAAAATCGTGCTCAGGTGTCTCATATACCCAGGTTTGATGTATGACTCATAGTAGAATTTGTCTAACTACTGGTGTTTGTTCCATTCCTCTCCTATATTTGGTATCCTGGTGGCCTGAGCAATAGTCTCTGGTGACAAAGTGAAATTTACTCTGGTGAGGTTTACACGGCCATCATGTAAATGAAGAACAAATAAACGAACTAGTTCACGATGATGCTGGGTTTGTGAGATCATCTCGTAGTATTGGAAACATGACCGACGTTGAAAACAATCCATTGCAAGCGGGCAAGCCTGCAATTGAGCCAAAGAAGTAGGCTCCTCCAGGGGACATGCTGACCACCTTTGCCACTTTTGTGAGACCTCTGTGGCACATTACCCTCAGCTATAGAATCACTGTCATACTCCTGCTCATAAACTGAATCCATCTCTGACATGGCTTTGAAAACAAGATGTCTGCAATATGTATGCTGATATAGGTATAGTGAAGGCAAAAATTTCAGTGTATGCTTGACTTCTCAAATGTGTCACATGTGTATCAAAGTATCATAGGAAAGCCACAATGAAAGTAGTTTTGTCACTGGAATTTACAATGGCCATAAAAATGACAGCAGAGAAGTAATGGCACAGAGAGAGTGTGAGGCTGAGGTTAAAAATGAGGATAGACAACACTGCAAATAGATGACATCAAAATCACAAATTTGCAAAATCCCCACACAGTCCCTAATATTTTTTTTAAAACCCTAGGAAGTGAATTTGGAAATAAACATAGGGTTTACAATGTTTATCTTAAACATTTCTTTCTCCATATTCAAAACACTATGATCATGCCCAAAATTCACTGAACAAATGTAAAGGACCTACTTGCAAGTTGATGGAGGTAATTTGGCACGAATCTGGACGAAGGAGTGAAAATTTCTTGGTTCTGAGTTATATGCGTCGCACGCTTACCCAGTGCGTAGCGCGCTCCCTATGCATCGCGCGCATGCAAATTTATACTGGACAGTGGAGCCCAGTGCACCGCGTGCACCCAATGTGTCGCACGCCTTCTGTATGGGTTGCGCACACCCTCAAGCCTATCAATCAACCCTTCAAATGCGTCTGCTACCCTCCACTTCAAAATTTCGACTTTTGCCTTGAGAAATGGTGGAAATGGATGATCTTCCATGATTTATATGTGAAGAAAATATCTCACCAAATCAGATTTGATTTTAAATTGCTCCATAACCCACTTTCATAATGTTTGGCATTTTGACATTTAGTCATTTAATACAATGCTTTTCTTTGGCTTTATCATGCTTTTCTGAATCTTGGACTAATGAAATGTCTTGATTTTTGCAGAGATTTTGGCATTTTGGATTTGGCAAAGATCAGAGGCTTGCTGTGAAATTTCTTATGGTGGAACAAATACATTTATTAGAAGAAATTGAAGTTTGACAATTTCTAGTTCCAAAACAGAGTTTTGGACTAGAAATGTCTTCAAATGTTTTTTGATAATGAATGTGAAATAGAAATCTTTTGAAACCAATCTCATGACCTGCGGGCCTTTATTACATGTATGTAAAGGAGTGAAAACCCTAGACTCTAGGACTAAAGACTCTTTTTAACGAAACTAATCATTTATGACCATGAATGCAATGACCGTGAACTTCAGTGATTTTTGAGGATTTTAATTAACCCTGTAGGTACAAGCATGAGGAAACACAAGACAACTAGACCCCCTTGTCAGTGAATGGCATGCCCCTAGCGAAATGCAACAAAGTGGAACAAGTGAGACACCTAATAATGATATGCAAAAAGCGAACTAATCTCTAACGGAGGGCTGTAAGGACCGACTCTAACATTGGCTCCAATGGGGATGGTGGCTCCGAGGAGATACCAAGAACGGCAGATCTCTAGGGGAGTTAGACAGTGCCTTCGTCTATTGGGAAATGGATTCATTATTTCAATAGATAACACAAGACCTTTGATACATTTATTGACTGCAAACTTGATTGAAAACCGACTGAATGTTGACCAAAACTGACTCGATTTTAAGCTAAAAGACTGACAAAACCTGACTTGACAAACTTTAAATTGACCAACCTCCATCTTCAGAATTATAGCCTTCACTCCGGGCCCCAGACTAAAGATAAAAGATCAGTACATACTTGCAATAAAACAGAAGTAAAACGATATATACAATGATGATGAAATCAGCAGAAAATACTTAGAAGTGGTATCGTTTTAGTAGTTGACCATTGATCGGCCCTCCAGGATAATCATCTCCATTCATTTCCTTGAGAAGAAAGGCGTTTTGACCACGATATGCTACAATCTTAAAAGGACCCTTCCATAGGTTTTCAAATTTGTCGTGCTTTCCCTTATCTTCATTCCGAGCATCCCATTTCAAAACCACATCTTCTAGCTGAAACTTATAGGCCTTTGTGTTCGTGTCATAAATTTTCTTGATGCGTTCCTACAACTTGAAAGTATTTTGAAATACCTCCTCCCATGTCTGCTATAAATGAATCATCTGATTAATCCTCCATTGCATGGGATCTTCTTCACTACCAGCTTCCTGAACCAATTTGACTACCGGGACAGCAGGCGAAGTAGGAAAAGCTGTGTCTATCGCGTACACCAACTCGAAAGGAGACATGCCAATAGACTTTTTCTGACTTACCCTATCAGCCCACAGTGCATTCACTAATTTCTTGTGCCAGCCCTTTTTATTGGTTTCCAGCAATTTCTTAATGATGTTTACCAAGGACTTATTCGAAGATTTCGCCAAGCCATTTACTTGCGGATGGTATGCGATCGAATGTCCCAAGCTGATATTGTACTTATAGAAAAATTCAACCATCCTCTTGGACTTGAAGGCCACTGCATTATCTATGATTATCTTACTAGGACACCCAAAGCGTGACAAAATATTATTTTCAAGAAAAGAAATAATTACCGCATCCGTGGCCTGTCGAGTGGGGATGGCCTCGATCCATTTCGTGAAGTAGTCCATAGCTGTCAATAGCCATCTATGATGTCCGGAATATGCTGGGTGGATTTCCTCGATGAAATCCAATCCCCACTGCTGGAATGGTGCACTGACTTCAATTGGTTTGAGAGGTAAAGGCTGTAGTTTCTGTTTCCCTTTGAAAAATTGGCATTCATGACAATTCTTAATAGCCTTATATACATATGAAAACAAAGAAGGCCAATAATATCCTACACTTAGAATCTTATTCGCTGTGGTTTTCCAAAAAAAATGGCCCCCGTAATCTCCTCTATGAAAGTCCTCCAAAACTCTTTTGGCTTACTCCTCTACCAAACAATTCAATAACATTCCACCAGGGTCTTTCCAATACAATGCAGAATTCAATATGCAAAACTTTGCAGCTCTCAACTTCAATGTTCTACTCTTATTTCTAGGCATCTCGGGTGGTGGAGATAAATTCTGAAGTACATATAAGATGTCAGCATACCAAGGGGAAGAAACAAAAATACCAGATACCTGAAATGGCATGCTCTCCTCATCTTCGTTGGACATGGCAGCAATCAAATTTATATCTAGAGCATGCAGATTTATTTCAGCCATGAGCTTGGCGATTCCTTGTCCTTTGATAAGCTTGGTTGGTTTAATCTCCACATCGTTCTCTAACAACGCAGTGATCCACTTACCCCGTCTTCCTTTTGGATCTGCCTGTACCAAAACATCTTTAACTACTGTGTTAGGAACATATGCTATAATGTGGGAATGTAGTATATACACACAGAAATCTTTCAAGGCCTTTACAAGCACAAGTGCTTGTTTCTCAATAATATTGTACTTCAATGCTCCTTCCCTTATAATCCAACTAAAAAAGACAATGGGCTTCTCAACTCCATCTCTTTTCTGCATTAAAACAGTTGCCAAAGTGTGCTCAGAAGCAAACGAAAACAAAATAAAGTCCTACGTGTAGTCTGGGCTGATTAAAATAGGACCTGAAGAAAGAGCTAACTCCACTAAATTGAATGATTTCACCACCTCTTCTGTCCACTTTACCTGACTGTCCTTTTTCAGCATATTCATGATTTCTCTAAGATGCTCAGTAAGATTTGCAATGAAACGACGCAAAAAATTCATTTTACCATTAAAGGACTGTATTTCTTTCTTGTTCCGAGGCTGTTCAATTTGTTGGATGGCTTCAACACGTGCAGGGTCAACATGGATGCCATCTTTCGATATGATGTGGCCAAGAAGCTTGCCCTCATCCATGGCAAAAAGTCTCTTTTCGGATTCAACGAAATGCCATATTTTCTGCACTTATGGAAAACAACTTTCAAATGATATAAATGTTCTTCATCAGAATTTGAAAACACAGTTACATCATCAAGGTAAACAACCAAAAATACATCTTTCTTGTTGGTGAAAGCCATGTCCATTGCACACTGAAAGTTGGCTCCTGCATTCTTCAAACCAAACGACATTTTTGCATAATGAAATGTTCCCCACGGAGTGGTAAACACAGTCTTGTCACGATCATCTTCATGCACTAAAATTTGATTATATCCTGAATAGTCGTCGAGTAGTGACATCCTTGATGCTCCAACTACTCGCTGCAATATGTGGTCCATTTTTGGCAGCAGATAATTGTCTTTTAATGATACCTTATTCAAATTTATGAAGTCGATACATAAACGGATCTCACCGGTTTTCTTTCTCACGGGCACCAAATTTGATATCCAATCTGAAAATTGGATAGGCACAATGATTCCTGACTTATACAATCTGTTTACCTCTTTTTCAATCAATGGTAGCAGCTTTGGATTGATTCTCCTCAACTTTTGACGAAAAGGCTTCTGATTTGATTTTATGGGGATAGTATGTTGAATGATATTAGTGTCATATGTTTTTAAATCTGAGTAATCCCATGCAAAAGCATCAGAAAATAAAGACAACAACTTCACATACTCTGCCTTTATCTTTGGTGATAACGACTTTGATAATTTTATCATCTTGGGATTCTCAGCTGTCCCAATATTTACCTCTTCAACACCTTTTTCAGCTGTCCTCAATGTTGGTTTACAAGCTACATCATCTTGGTCAAAGAGTTCCTCCAAAGGAATCAATCCCTTAGGAATGATGTTATCTTTAAGTTTCAGTACTTCCATTTGATTTATTTGTATATCATCACTACCATCATCGTGTTCTGTATCTATGGAGGTGTCTTTAAACTTACCCTTATTCTGCAGAAAATGATTAATCTCTTCGTCATCCTGAAAGACTTGCCAACATCGCTGATTGTCTGGAACGGTGGGACGGTGTTTCACATGAATCTCGAACTTGTTGCTGGAATTCATCAGAATTTTTAAGTTTCTTGTTGCCTTAGCAAGTCCATCAGAAACACCATTTTGTATGCGAGGCATACATGTCAAGGTATGATCAGAAAATAACTTCAAAATATCTAAGACTGCATTACGGTAAGCTCTCATGCGAGGATTCTTGGCTTGAAACTCACCCTTAACCTGCTTCATCACCAACTCTGAATCACCATAGACTGCAATCCTTTTCGCTTTCATCTTTCTAAGAATCTTAAGGCCAGCAATTAGAGCCTCATATTCCGCTTCATTATTAGAACAGTCAAATGCTAGCTTGTAGGAACACACTCTCACTTTGCTTGGAACCTTATCTGTAGTGGAAAATGGACTACGAATCCAAACACCAATTCCAGCGCCATCACTACCTACTGCGCTATCAAAATCCATGGTCCAAAGACCATCTTCATCGTCCTCTAAATGCTGAAATTGCACCAGCTCTATTTTTCCTGTTTGTTGCCCATTGTCTTTAGCTGATTGCTCCACAGTAGTTTGCTTTTCTCTTCTCTCTTTTTGCAGAACTTATCTAAAATTCTCAGTGATTTCTGGTATATATTTTGCCTGAACTAATTGACTACCTATATCATTAAAACTATCAACAAGCAACACAAACGACTCTAAGTCGGTATGTACATAATTTACAGGATGATTAATTGGCTTCTCTTTGTTGGTTATCATGTATTTCATCTTTTGCTCTCGATATAACTTTCTCATTTGACCAAAGACTGGAATTGTTGCGTAAGATAAATCTAACTGTAGTGTACCTTTCAATTTTTCCCCCCAAGATCTTGAAATGAGCATCCCAAATCGCGGAGGAATGTCCGCCACAACCACATCCATCAAGACATTCTTCGCTGGAATTTGGTCTAAGCTAACAACCAAATCTTTGATGAGTCTGATACACCTCACACGGCTGGAATCAAATGAATACAAATCACGATATTTCCTTGTAATTTCTAGTCCAAACTTTTCCATGATCGCCTTTGGCATCAAATTGTCCGAAGCACCCGAATCGAACATGGCATTCTGCAATACATATTCATGCAACCTCAGACTGATATAAAAGGGAGGAACATCATTGTCAAGGGACTCACCATCTAATGCAAGCCCAAATATCAATTCTGGCTTATCATCTTCAACATTTACCGTGTCAAACATTGGATCAAAATTCAGAATTTTGGAGACTTGAGCACGGTAGCTGCTGTTCTTCATGATTTCTGTCAAAGGAATAGATATTTTTAATTTGGAAATTTTGTTTTCCAAACTAAATGCTGAAACTTTTTCCACTTCTTTGACCAGAACTTCCTTCTTATCCTTGATTATACTTGTTTGATTTTCCTTTTCTGCTGATGATATTTTACTAGTTGTGGGATCAATTGTCTCTTTTCCTTTCTTCTATGGTATGGGTGAATCCGTCTTCGGTGCTGTAGGTTCTTTTCTTTTCTGAATTGGATTTATGGGCACATCTCAGTTTCTCAATGAGTACTGCTTCTGTTGAGTGGACAAAGCATTAAAATATCCTCTTTGGTAATCATCTGATTCTTCCTCTAAATCTGCATCATTTGCTAAGATGAAATCTTCATCTTTCTAGGCAGCTGAACTTTCTCCATACTATTCATCCTCAGTGATGTAAATTGGCAGATCGTCGGGAGTAAAGAAGTGATTTTGATCCCCTACTACATCATCATCATCATCTGAATCTTGACTCACAAAATTCTGCAAAAGAGGAGATTTAATCTGCTATTGGGCTGCCGGCTCTTGTGCTTTTTTTTTACGCTACTTAATTCTGAACTGTGGCTGTTGCTGGCCACCGTAATTTGGATTACGAATCTACATTTCTGGTTTATCAAGGTTGATTCTTTTGAACATTTTTTCCATCTCACGAAGCCAGGGCGGTTCTAATGTAGAATCTTCCTTTATAGTCACTCTTTTCTCTGCTTTCAACTGTGCTCTCTTATCATTCACATTCGCCTCAACACTAACGGCAATCTTTTGCATATCTTCTAAGGTAGGTAGATCTCTATCTCGTAGTGAATAAGCCATCTCCGGATTAAAACCATCTGGGAATTTAAGAAGAGCTGACTTTTTAGACAGTCTTAAGTCATCTGGAATTGCATTAGACACTGCATTAAATATGATAATATAATCCTGAACGGACTCACCAGGACTACGCTTGATGCTGGTATACTCTGAAGTGATTTGCAATGGATATTTCTTCATTTCCCACCGATCTAGAAACAAAGTCTGAAGTTCCTGTAATGTGTTGATACTCCTTGCTTGTAAAGCTCTGAACCATTTATGAACCTCTCCTCCAAAAGTCTGGGCAAACAATCTCATTGAGACATTTTCTGCATCAATTTCATGCAGGTCCAAAAAGTATGTCATTCAGACAATATGCTGCTGAGTTGATATACTCTATGGTGTGCCATCGAATATAGGAATCTTGCTTTGATAATCAGCAGGCATAGGATCCAAATTGGCTGGCAAAGCAAGAGGTGCAAATCTGGCAGCCATGGCTCTTGGTGAATTTGCAGTCGGCCTTGGAGATGTTGGGGGAGTATGTGAAGCGGAGGTGTGAGGTGTATGAGGAGGTGTGTGCGGAGGAGATGCAGTTTTAGGCGTGGAAACAATAGATGAAGGCGAATTGACTGCAGACTTTTGATCAGAAATAATAGGTTGCACAGGGATGGTGGGAATGAAAGGCGGTTTAGTAGGAATTCTAGAGGTGGATGCAGTAATGGACAATCCAATGGTAGCAAATGCAGTTTCTAGAAAATCAATGATATTTGTAACCTCACTTGTAGTTTGGAGTTGTCTTAAAATAAAATTCTCAATAGACTTATTAGACTTTTCGATTTGAAGGGTAGCAACAAAATCAGGATTTGGAACTATAGAATCAAGAGCATTTTCAGACTTGGTTTTAAACAATGACAGTTCAAACTTTTCATCAAAAGCAAGTTCTTCAAGATATTCAAAAATTGCAGGACATGAATGAGATTTAATCACAGGAGTCACAGAGCTTTCTTGACGAAGGAGTCTGGGAATCAAATTCGGATTTTCGTAGACAGGAGGCAGATTCGGATATGGATTAGCTCTAGTATGTCTTCTTGAAGCCAGTGTGCTTTGTCAAAAGATCAAAGGAATATAAGTAATTCAGCCTATCAACTTCTAGACTCAATCATCCAAAGGTCTAGAATGAACAAATATACCGGGGTGATTTTGTAAATCAAGTGCTGCATTCACAAGCTAACCGGAGATCAACTGAAGCAGCGTTTATCTACTTACGCTTATGCATGGCAAAAGCGTTTCGAAAGCTACCTAGCATGACTTCAGACTCCATCTAAGACTCATGAAACAAACACATCAACAAGCAAACCATTGAGATTTAGTTTATTCCCCAGTATCGTCGCACTATGTTAGCGCTCAAATCTAACTTAGGCTGAAATAAGGTAAAACTCAAGGCCACATCAAACCACGCTCAGCCTCATAGCTAGCCCTACGAGGACAGGAGAGGGCTCTCTCTAGTCAATCTCGATAAAATGAGCAATAGGGTGCAAGATGACTTTAAAATGGGAACCGATTTTAGGCTAGTAAAAAGATATGAGAGTTTGATTTTGATTTTTGGGTTTTGTTGGAGAAATGGGAAAAACCAATTTTGGGTCCGGGGATAAGGCCAAATCTTTGGAGAGTTCGAGTTGGGGCGAGGTAGGCAGTAGTCTTAACACTTTTTGATTAATTCTATGGATGGATCAGAACAAAAAGGAGCTAGAGAGAGCAAGGAAGAACATGGATCCTCTCCAAACAGGCAAAAACACATAAAACTAAACAAATTCAAAGGCAGAGCACTGACATCAATGGATTCAACCTCATTTACTCATTCATTTAGTTTCAGAAGCATAAGAAGGGAATGGAATGCATTAAACATGAAATAACTGACAATAAACTGAGAGGAAACAGCATCAAGAACTGAAGCCACAAGAATCCCAACAGGTGCTACAAAACCTCTGATCTTTCCTTAGCCAAAATATGAAAAATATGTACAATAGTGTGCCAAATCCTTCCTAAGAGTCCAACCTGTAGAATGTCTCAAAAATTATATCATATAGACCTCCTAACCCCTTCCCACACCTCTAGGGCTCGAGCTCCTCCTTCTAGGAGCAGTTTGAACTAATTCTAATCATGGAACTAAAATCTAGGCATCCAAAACAACTTGCCTCTAAAAGAAGGGACACTGATCCATTCATTAAATTTTTACTATTTTTTTAATGAATCATCTAGAATAGGTAAATAAGTGCCAAATTTACATCATGTACATCAAATCACATCAATCTGGGTCAAAAATCACATCCTGAGGTGAAACTGGTCATAACTGGCCGAAATTCTGAGCTGGAAGGTGAAAATTTGACAAACAATCTCTATGCGCTGTGCGCCTGAGCTCTATGCATTGCGCACCTTTCAGCCTAATTTTGAGGCACTTCAAAAAATCAAAATAAAGCTTACAATAGCTGGTTGGAAAGTCCTCGATGTCTGCCATCCATCCCAAGTGGAATTTCCCAATTTGGAGCTCATTTACCCCTTCAAAATGTCATTCTCCCAGAAGTACTTCCTGCTGGAGCAAAAGGTGGCAGCAAGGTGGTTTTCATGGTGTTTTTGGGCCTTTTTATCATCTAGAACTTGATGAAATGCTTCGGAAATACTTGAGCATGCATAACCTACCATGAAAAACCCAAAAATATAAATTTTTCCTTCAGCAAGTGTCCCAATCAAAAGCGAGCGCGTTGATGCGCTACGCGTTGAGCTGAAAAACCTGTTTTTAAGCCAAAATTTTTCAAAATGACAAAAATTTCTCCGAAATTGCTCAAATTCAGAGCGAAGACCCTCCATCATGTATTATGTCCAGCCAATGAAGCCTCAGCCAAAATCTGGAGTGGATCAGGCTTTTTTCGCTGTGTTAGTGCTCTGCTCAACCTCCTCTTTAGAATCTTCATTTTTGCTTTGCAGAGATGCATACGAACCCAATAATGATTTTTCATATGACGAAGCATATCTTTGTCTCTATTGGCCTTTGCCAACAATTTCTCCAGATGAGTGTTAACATGTATGAGCATAGACTCTCGATCAGCCGGTGTCATATCACCAGGTCTCTTTCGGGCCAATTCTCGATCCTCAAGGATTTTTTGTAGCTCATAAAGTGTATGTTCATCCTCTAGCTATTTTTTACGTTGCTCCAGGTAGTTTATCACCCACTGAGCCATCTGCAATTTCTTTCTCAGTGAGTCATTCTCAGCTTTTTTCTCCCAGATGATCTCCTTTAGCTCTGAGCTAGGAGAGCTCGCATCAACATCAATGATTGTGAAATCAGTGTCCCGGCCTCCTGAAGGACCCTCATCATGCATAGGCCTCTTGCCCCTGTCCTGGATCTGTACCTGTGCTGAAGAAGAAGGCGAGACCCCTTCCACATCATGTGGAGATAATACTCGCGCTGCTGATGGAGTCAACGAGACCCCTTCCACCCCGGGTGAAGATAGTACTCGTCGTGTAGATGCAAATAAGGCTCTGTGGCCTCGCTGGTATGTCACATACAATGGAGCACTTATATGCTCGGTCCTAGGAATATCAGGCTGGTGTGAAGGCTCTCCCTCATCATGAACTATCTCGGGAAGCGATTGTGGCACTGTGAAGAAGTCATGGGAGATGAAATCCTCCCAAGTAATGCCCTGCTATGTCAACTAATGTATCACTATGATCTTGATCAGTGCGTAATGATATATACTTATATGTTGTTGTGCTGGGGTCTTCCTTTGTACTAAAGCCACCATCCTCTCTATGTTGCGACACATGAAATACGGAATGTTCATCATACGTACCCTCGTGAAATGCATCAACAAACGGACATGGTACGCATAGAGACGCGAGAAGCTACCCTCGCAACTGAAATACCGAATGATGAGTTTCATCAATGGTGCAAACTCATCCCTCAGGAATCTGAAAGGAAAAACTGTGCTCAGGTGTCTCATATACCCAGGTTTGATGTATGGCTCATAGTAGAATTTGTCTAACTGCTGGCGTTTGTTCCATTCCTCTCCTACATTTGGTATCCCGGTGGCCTGAGCAATAGTCTCGGTGACAAAGTGAAATTTACTCCGGCGAGGTTTACACGGCCATCATGTAAATGTAGAACAAATAAACGAACTAGTTCACGATGATGCTGGGTTTGTGAGATCATCTCACAGTATTGGAAACATGATCGATGCTGAAAATAATCCATTGCAAGTGGGCAAGCCTGCAATTGAGCCAAAGAAGTAGGCTCCTCCCTGACATGCTGACCACCTTTGCCACTTTTGTGAAACCTCCGTGGCACATTACCCTCAGTTGTAGAATCACTGTCATACTCCTGCTCATAAACTGAATCCGTCTCTGACATGAATTTGAAAACAAAATGTCTACAATATGTATGCTGATATATAAGCTGCTCTAACAATGCTGTGACCAAGGGGAAAAAACAAATGCACAAGGGACTATTAGGAAAGGGAAAATATCAGGGAATTAGAGACTTTGAAATAAAATGTAATTGGGTAAGGAAGGGAAAATGTAAACATGGTTTTGGGATATTAAATAGGATTAAGGCATTTTTTTATAGAGGTGGGAGATTAGGATTTCAAGGATTGTAGTGTAGGATTAATGAGGGAATTAATGGGGAAGTATGATGGCTGAATTTGGGAATGAGGAACAAAGGGAAATGGGGAAAAATACAACCTTGGTAACACACTGTTTTCAAACCCTACAGCACTTTTTTATATTGACAAAGGGAGGGCTTTCAAAATCGGATCTCCACGGCAATCATTCACGAGCCCATCACATTCACCATTAAAAACAAAGCAAAGGCAATGGAGGCGAGCCTACCAGACAAGTTTATGTGAAGAGGAGGCGATTTGATGAGTTTTCGAACTAGTTTCGAGCTCCAAACTGTAAGCGTCGCGCGCCTTACCCAGTGCGTCGTGCCCTCCCTATGCGACACACGCTTGTAAATTAACACTGGCGATTTGAGCCCAATGTGCCGCGCGCACCCAATGCGTCGCGCGCCTTCCTGTATGGGTCGCGCGCTTGAAAGTTGAACCAATCTCCACCAAAACACACAAATTCAACTTGGAATGATTTTCTCCACCCTTGGCATGCACAATGATTTGAAAATTCATTGAAACATCTTTGTAAAGACTCCAATTTGATTTTTGCTTGGTCCATAACCCACTTTGTAATGTTTTGTCTTTGACACTTTTTCAGGATTAATAGACTTCTGACTTTTTGGTTTCCTCCTTAAATTTGGTTGAAATAATGATTTTCTTTGACAATTTTTTGCAGGGATAGCTGTGATATAATCTGTCAAAGGAGACCAAGGCTGCGCCTAGACAATTCAAGAACTGAAATTTTTGAAAATTTATTACAAAAATGAAATGTCGACTTATCTTCAAAACAGAGTTTTGAAGAGAAGTCCTAATCTATACGTATAATGATAAAAATCTTTGAGATAACCAACTATCGAGGAGCTCCCTCTGGCCTGCTGGCTGTATTAGACTTTGCAAAACCAAATTGACTTAACCCTAGACCTAATGACCGAGAACACTTGTCATGACCTAGAAATATGACCTTTCAAGACTTGATTTTTATGAACAGACCTGAACCAGCAGTGCCAAACATGAGGGGAATGAGTGACACAAACCATTTCATCAGATTTATGGCATGCCTAACGAAATGCAACTGATCGAAACTAATGAGACACCTAAACATGAAATGCAAAAAAGAGTTTTGATCTCTGACGGAGGGATAACTAGACCGACTCTAACATTGGCTCCAATGGGGATGGTAGCTCCTTGGAGATGCCAAGAACAGCAGATCTCTGTAAGAGCTAGACAGTGCCTTCATCCATTGGGCTACGGAGTCATTATTCCAACACAAAATTTTGACAATTTGACTAAAAACCAAAAACCACTTTAACCAAAACTGACTCGAAACTAAAAGGATGGATACAACTGACTTGACAAACTTCAAACCAACTAACCTCCATTTTCAGAATTATAGCCTTCACTGTGGGCCCCAGACTGAAGATGAGAAGTTAGTACACATGTGCAATAAAACAGAAGTGAAATGATATGTACAATGATGATGAAATTAGTAGAAAATACTCAGAAGTGGTATCGCTTTAGCAGCCGACCATTAATCGGCCCTCCAGGACACTCATCTCCATTCATTTCTTTCAGAAGAAAAACGTTTTGGCCATGATACGCTGCAATCTTGTAAGGATCCTTCCATAAGTTTTCAAATTTTTCGTGCTTTCCTTTGTCTTCATGTCGAGCATCCCACCTCAAAACTACCTCATCTAGCTGAAATGTGTCCGCTTTTGCCTTCCGGTCATAAATCTTTTTGATGCGCTCCTGCAACTTGAAAGTATTTTGAAATACCTCCTCCTGTGTCTGCTGTAAATGAATCATCTGATTAATCCTTCTCTGCATAGGATCTTCCTCACTACCGGCTTCCTGAAGAAATTTGACTACCAGGACAGCAAGCAAAGTAGGAAAAACTGTGTTTGTCCCGTACACCAACTCGAAAGGAGACATGCCAATAGACTTTTTCTGACTCACCCTATCAGCCCATAGTGCATTTACTAATTTCTTGTGCCAGCCCTTTTTATTAATTTCCATCAATTTCTTAACGATATTAACCAAAGATTTATTAGATGACTCCGCCAATCCATTTCCCTGAGGATGGTATGCGGTTGAATGTCCCAAGCTAATATTGTACTTATAGAAAAATTCGACCATCCTTTTTTACTTGAATGTCGCTGCATTATTTGTGATTAACTTACTTGGACACCCAAAACGTGACAAAATATTAGTTTCAAGAAAAGAGATGATTACCGCATCTGTGGCTTGTCGAGTCGGAATCGCTTCAATCCATTTCGTGAAGTAGTCTGTGGCTGTCAATAGCCATCTATGCTATCCTGACGATGCCGGATGGATTTCTGCGATGAAATCCAATCCCCACTGCTGAAAAGGTGCACTAATTTCAATTGGTTTGAGAGGCAAAGGCTGTAGTTTCTGCTTCCCTTCAAAAATTTGGCATTCGTGACAATTCTTAATGGCCTTATATACATCTGAAAACAGTGAAGGCCAATAATAACCTGCCCTTAGAATTTTATTCGCTGTGGTTTTCCAAAATAGATGGCCTCCACAGTCTCCTCTATGAAAGTCTTCCACAACTCTTTTGGCTTCCTCCTCTACCAAACAATTCAATAACATTCCACCAGGGTCTTTCCAAAACAATGCAGAATCTAGTATGCAGAATTTTGCATCTTTCAATTTCAATGTTCTACTCTTATTTCTAGGCATTCCGGGAGGTGAAGACAAATTCTGAAGTACATATAAAATGTCAGCATACCAAGGGGAAGAAAGAAACATGCCAGATACCTGAACTGATGAACTCTCCTCATCTTCATCGGATATAGTAGCAACCAAATTTATATCAAGAACCTGCAGATTAGTTTCAGCCATTAACTTGGTAAGTCCTTGTCCTTTGATTAGTTTGGTTGGTTTAATCTCCACATCATACTCTAACAACACAGCAATCCACTTACTCCACCTGCCTTCTGGATCTGCCTGTACCAAAATATCTTTAAATGTTGCGTTAGGAACATAGGCTAGAATGTGAAAATGCAATATATACACACAGAAATCTTTCAAGGCCTTTACAAGCGCAAGTGCTTGTTTCTCAATAATGTTGTATTTCAATGCTCCATCTCTTATAATCCAACTGAAAAAGGCAATGGTCTTTTCAACTCCTTCCCTTTTCTGCATTAATACAGCTGCCAAAGTGTGCTCAGAAGCAAATGAGAACAAAATAAAGTCCTGCGTGTAGTCTGGGCTATTAAAATAGGAGCTGAAGAAAGAGCTAACTTCACTAAATTGAATGATTTCGCCGCCTCTTCGGTCCACTTTACCTGACTGTCCTTTTTCAGCATGCTCGTGATTTCTCTAAGATGTTCCGCTAGATTTGGAATGAAGCGACGCAGAAAATTCAGTTTACCATTAAAGGACTGTATTTCTTTCTTGTTCCGGGGCTGTTCAATTTGCTAAATGGCTTCAACACGTGCAGGGTCAACACGGATGCCATCTTTCGATATGATGTGGCCAAGGAGCTTGCCCTCATCCATGGCAAAAAGACTCTTTTTCCGATTCAGCGAAATACCATATTTTCTGCACTTTTGGAAGACAATTTTCAAATGGTATAAATGTTTTTCATCAGAATTTGAAAACACAATTAAATCATCAAGGTAAACAACTAAAAATACATCTTTCTCGTTGGCGAAAGCCATGTCCATTGCACGCTGAAAGGTGGCTTCTGCATTCTTCAAACCAAATAGCATTTTTGCATAATGAAACGTTCCCCACAGAGTGGTAAACGCAGTCTTGTCACGATCATCTTCATGCACTAGAATTTGATTATATCCTGAATAGCCGTCGAGTAGTGACATCCTTGATGCTCCAACTACTCGCTGCAATATGTGGTCCATTTTTGGCAGCAGATAATTGTCTTTTAATGAAACCTTATTCAAATTTCTGAAGTCAATACATAAACGGATCTCACCTGTTTTATTTCTCACGGGCACCAAATTTGATATCCAATCTAAAAATTGGATAGGCACAATGATTCCTTACTTATACAATCTGTTTACCTCTTTTTCAATCGATGGTAGCAGCTTTGGATTGATTCTCCTCAACTTTTGACGAAAAGGCTTCTGATTTGATTTAATGGGAATAGTATGCTGAATGATATTAGTGTCATATGTTTTTAAATCTGAGTAATCCCATGCAAAAACATCAGAAAATAAAGACAACAATTTCACATACTTTTCCTTTACCTTTGGTGATAATGACTTTGATAATTTTACCATCTTGGGATTCTCAGCTATCCCAATATTTACTTCTTCAACACCTTTTTCAGTTGGCCTCAATGTTGGTTTACGGGCTACATCATCTTGGTCGAAGAGTTCCTCCAAAGGGATCAATCCCTTAGGAATGATGTTATCTTTAAGTTGCAATACTTCCATTTGATTTATTTGTATATCATCACTACCATCATCATGTTCTGTATCTATGGAGGTATCTTTGAACTTACCCTTATTCTGCAGAAAATGATTAATCTCTTCGTCATCCTGAAAGACTTGCCAACATCGCTGATTGTCTAGAACGGTGGGACGGTGTTTCACATGAATCTCAAACTTGTTGCTGGAATTCATCGAAATTTTTAAGTTGCTTGCTGCCTTAGCAAGTCCATCAGCAACACCATTTTGTATACGAGGCACACATGTCAAGGTATGATCAGAAAATAACTTTAGAATATCTAAGACTGCATTTCGGTAAGCTCTCATGCGAGGATGCTTGGCCTGAAACTCACCCTTAACCTGCTTTATCACCAACTCTGAATCACCATAGACTGCAATCCTTTTCACCTTCAGCTTTCTAAGGATCTTAAGGCCAATTAGAGCTTCATATTCCGCTTCATTATTAGAACAGTCAAATGCTAGCTTGTAGCAACACACTCTCACTTTTCTTGGAACCTTATCCGTAGCGGAAAATGGACTGCGAATCCAAACACCAATTCCAGCTCCATCACTACCTACTGCGCCATCAAAATCCATGGTCCAAAGACCATCTTCATCGTCCTCTAAATGCTAAAATTACACCGGCTCTATTTTTCCTGTTTGCTGCCCATTTTCTTTAGTTGATTGCTCCAGAGTAGTTTGCTTTTCTCTTCTTTCTTTTTGCAGAACTTCTCTAAAATTCTCAGTGATTTCTGGTATATCTTCCACCTGAACTAATTGACTATCTAGATCATTAAAACTATCAACAAGCAACACAAACGACTCTAAATCGGTATGTACATAATTTACAGGATGATTGATTGGCTTCTCTTTGTTGGTTATCATGTATTTCATCTTCTGCTCTCGATATAACTTTCTCATTTGACCAAAGACTGGAATTGTTGCATAAGAGAAATCTAACTGTAGTGTACCTTTCAGTTTTGCCCCCCAAGATCTTGAAAGGAGCATCCCAAATCGTGGAGGAATGTCCACCACAACCACATCCATCAAGAAATTCTTCGCTGGTATTTAGTATAAGCTAACAACCAAATCTTTGATGAGCCCGATACACCTCACACGGCTGGAATCAAATGAATACAAATCATGATATCTCCTTGTAATGTCTAGTCCCAGCGTTTCCATGATCTCCTTTGGCATCAAATTGTGCGAAGCACCCGAATCAAACATAGCATTGTGCAATACATATTCATGCAATCTCAAACTGATATAAAAGGGAGGAACATCATTGTCAGGGGACTCACCATCTAATGCAGGCCCAAATATCAATTCTGGCTAATCATATTCAACATTTACCGTGTCAAACATTGGATCAAAATTCAGAATTTTAGAGACTTGACCACAGTCGCTGCTGTTCTTCATGATTTCTATCAAAGGAATGGATATTTTTAATTTGGAAATTTCATTTTCCAAACTAAATGCTGAAACTTTTTCGACTTCTTTGACCGGAACTTCCTTCTTATCCTTGATTATACTTGCCTGATTTGTTTTTTCTGCTGATGATATTTTACTAGCTGTGGGATCAGTTGTCTCTTTTCCTTTCTTCTGTGGTATGGGAGAATCCGTCTTCGGTGTTGTAGCTTCTTTTCTTTTCTGAATTGGATTTATGGGCACATCTCGGTTTCTCAATGAGTACTGCTTCTGTTAAGTGGACAAAGCATTCAAATATCCTCTTTGGTAATCATCTAAATCTGCATCATTTGCTAAGATAAAATCTTCATCTTTCTGGGCAGCTGAACTTTCTCCATACTCTTCATCCTCAGTGATGTAAATGGGCAGATCGTCAGGAGTAAAGAAGTGATTTTGGTCCCCTACTACATCAGCATCATCATCTAAATCTTGACTCACAAAATTCTGCAAAAGAGGAGTCTTAATCTGCTGCTGGGCTGCCGGCCCTTGTGCTCTTTGTTCACGCTGCTTAATTCTGAATTGTGGCTGTTGTTGGCCATGGTAATTTGGATTACGAATCTGCGTTTCTGATTTATCAAGGTTCCTTCTTTTGAACATTTTTTCCATCTCACGAGGCCAAGGCGGTTCTGATGTAGACTCTTCCTTTATAGTCACTCTTTTCTCTGCTTTCAACCATGCTCTCTTATCATTCAGATTCGCCTCAACACTAACGGCAATCTTTTGCATATCTTCTAAGGTGGGCAGATCTTTGTCTCATAGTGAATAAGCCATTTCCGGATCAAAATCGTTCGGGAATTTAAGAAGAGCTGACTTTTTAGATGGTCTTAAGTCATCTGGAATTGCATTATACACTGTATTAAATCTGATAATATAATCCTGAACGGACTCACCAGGATTATGCTTGATGTTGGTATACTCTGAAGTGATTTGCAACGGATCTTTCTTCATTTCCCACCGATCTAGAAACAAAGTCTGAAGTTCCTGTAATGTATTGATACTCCTTGCTTGTAAAGCTCTGAACCATTTACGAACCTCTCCTCCAAAATTCTGGGCAAACAATCTCATTGAAACATTTTCTGCATCAAATTCATGCAAGTCCAAAAAGTCTGTCATTCGGACAATATGCTGTTGAGCTGATATACTCTGTGGTGTGCCATCGAATACAGGAATCTTGCTCTGATAATCAGCATGCTTAGGATCCAAATTGGCTGGCAAAGCAAGGGGTGCAAATCTGGTAGCCATGGCTCTTGGTGGATTTGCAGTCGGCCTTGGAGATGTTGGGGGAGTATGTGCAGCTGAAGTGTGAGGTGTATGAGGAGGAGTGCGCGGAGGAGATGCAGTTTTAGGCGTAGAAACAGTGGATGAAGGAAAATTGATTGCAGACTTCTGATCAGAAATAATAGGTTGCACAAGGATGGTAGGAATGAAAGGCGGTTCAGTAGAATCTCTAGAGGTGGATGTCGTAATGGATGATCCAATGGTAGCAGATGCAGTTTCTAGAAAATCAATGATACTCATAACCTCAATTGTAGTTTGGAGCTGTCTTAAAATGAAATTCTCAATAGACTTGTTAGACTTTTCGATTTGAAGAGCGGCGGCAAAATCAGGATTTGGAACTATAGAATCAAGAGCATTTTCGGACTTGGTTTTGAACAATGACAGTTCAAACTTCTCATCAAAAGCAAGTTCTTCCAGATATTCAATAATTGCAGGACATGAATGGGATTTAATCACGGGAGTCGCAGAGATTTCTTGACGAAGGAGTTTTCGAATCAAGTTTGGATTTTCGTAGACAGGGGGCAGATTAGGATCTGGATTAGCTCTAGTATGTCTTCTTGAAGCTAGTGTGTTTTGTCAAAAGATCGAAGGAATATAAGTAATTCAGCCTATTGACTTCTAGACTCAATCATCCAAATTTCTAGAACGAACAAGTTTACTGGGGTGATTTGCAAATCAAGTGCTCACAAGCTAACTGGAGATCGACTGAAGCAGCATTTATCTACTTCCGCTTATGCATGGCAAAAGCGTTTCGAAAGCTACCTGAAGTGACTTCAGACTCCATCTAAGACTCATGAAACAAACACATCAACAAGCAAACCATTGAGATTTCCTTCCCCAGTATGGTCGCCACTATGTTAGCGCTCAAATATACCTTAGGCTGAAATAAGGTAAAACTCAAGGCTACATCAAACCACGCTCAGCCTCATAGCTAGCCCTACGAGGACAGGAGAGGGCTCTCTCTAGGTCAATCTCGACAAAAGGTGATTAATGAGGCTCGAGATGACTAAATTGGTAATTAATTTTAGGCTAGGTATGAAGTATAGGGAGTTTGAAATTGATTTTTTGGAGTTTTGTTGAATATAAGGGAAAGGAAATTTTGGGTGCGGGGATGAGACACAGTTTTTGCAGAGGTCTACTTGGGGCAAGGTAGGCGATTGTCTTGATGCCTTTAAAGAGAATGAATGGCTAGATCTGATTGGTGAGAAGTTAAGGAGAGCAAGAAACTTTCAAGGATTCTCCATAAACAGATGAAAACATGGAAAATCAAACAAACTTAAAGGTAGAGCATAACAAATTATGGATTCTACCTTAACACTTCATTTGTTCAATTGCAAAAGATAAGAGAAGGAAATGATACACATAAACAACTTACAAATACTGAAAGAAGCACACCATCAACACATAAAGCCACATGAATCCCAAACAGTGCTGCAAAACCCTGGTC
>APFE030736457.1:155893-173232 GCA_000404065.3 Pinus taeda | reverse complement strand
AAAATGCAGAGAAAATATGTACAATAGAGTGTCAAGCTTTTCCCAAGAGTCCAACCCTAAAAATGACTTAGAAAATACATAATATAGGCAAGCCAACCCATTCCCTTGCCTCTAGGGGTCGAGCTCATCATCCTAGGAGCTGTTTAAACCAACTCTAAACAAAGCACTACAATCTAGGCAGTCAAAACAACTTGCCTCTATAAGGTAGGAAACCAATTCATTCATTAAATTTTCACTCTTTGGTGAATGAATATTCTAGAAAAAGTAACTAAGTGTCAAAATTACATCATGTTTAATCAATTACATCAAGAGGAGTCAAAAATTACATCAGAAATCAAAACTCGTCAAACTGGTTGAATTCCTTTGCTGAAAGATGAAAAATTGGCCAAAAATCCCTATGCGCCGCGCGCCTGAGCTCTATGCGTTGTGCCCCTTTCAACCTGCTTTTGGGGCACTTTCTGACATCCAAATCAAACTCATAATAGCTGGTTGGAATTCCCTGGATGTCTGCTATCTATCCCAAGTGGAATTTTTCAATTTGGAGCTTATTTTCCCCCTCAAAATGTCATTCTCCCGGAAGTACTTCCTGCTGGTGCAAAAGGTGGCAGAAAGGTGATTTTCATGGTGTTTTTGGGCCTTTTGATCACCCAGAACTTGATGAAATTCTTTGGAAATAGCTGAGCATGTGTAAATTACCATGACAAACCTAAAAATGTAAAGTTTTCCTCCAGAAAGTGTCCCAATCTTAATCGCACGCATCGACGCGCTACGCGTCGAGCCAAAAAACCTGTTTTTAGGACAAAATTTTCAAAATGACAAAAATTTCTCCGAATTTGCTCAAATTCGGAGTGAAGACCCTCCATCATGTATTGTGCCCCACCAATGAAGCCTCGGCCAAAATTTGGAGTGGATCGGGCTTTTTTCGCCGTTTTAGTGCTTTGCTCAATCGCCTCTTTAGAATCTTCATTTTTGCTTTGCAAACATGCATACGAGCCCAATAATGAGTTTTTATATGACGAAGCATGTCTTTGTCTCTGTTTTCCTTTGCCAACAATTTCTCCAGATGAGTGTTCACACGGATGAGCATAGACTCGCGATCAATCGGTGTCATATCACCGGGTCTCTTTCGGGCCAATTCTCAATCCTCACGGATTTGCCGCAGCTCATAAAGTGTATGTTCATCCTCTAGCTGTTTGTTGCGCTGCTCCAAGTAGTTTATCACCCATTTGGCCATCTGAAATTTCTTTCTCAGCGAGTCATTCTCGGCCTTTTGCTCCCGGATGATCTCCTTTAGCTCTGAACTAGGAGAGCTTGCATCAACATCAATGATAGTGAAATCCGTGTCCCGGCCTCTTGAAGGACCCTCATCATGCATAGGCCTCTTGCCCCTGTCCTGGATATGTACCTATGCTAAAGAAGAAGGCGAGACCCCTTCCACATGATGTGGAGATAATACTCGCTCTGCTGATGGAGTCAACGAGACCCCTTCCACCCCGGGTGGAGATAGTACTCGTCGTGTAGATGCAAATAAGGCCCTGTGGCCTCGCTGGTATGTCACATATGGTGGAGCACTTATATGCTCGGTTTCAAGAATGTCTAGCTGGTGTGAAGGCGCTCCCTCATCATGAACTATCTCGGGAAGCGGCTGTGGCGCTGAGAAGAAGTCACGGGAGATGAAATCCTCCCAAGTAATGCCCTACTATGTCAACTGATGTATCACTATGATTTTGATCAGCGCGTAATGATATATACTTCTAAGCTGTTGGGCTGGGGTCTTCCTCTGTACTAAAGTCACCATTCTCTCTATGTTGCGACACATGAAATACGGAATGTTCATCATACATACCCTTTTTAATAGAGGTGGGGGACTAGGATTTCAGGGATTGTAGTGTAGGATTAATGAGGGAATTAATGGGGAAGTATGATGGGTGAATTTGGGAATGAGGAACAAAGGGAAATGGGGAAAAATACAACCTTGTTTACACACTGTTTTCAAACCCTACAACAATTTCTATATTGACAAAAGGAGGGCTTTCAAACTTGGATCTCCACGGCAAACATTCACGAACCCACCACATTCACCATTAAAAACCAAGCAAAGGCAATGGAGGTGAGCCTACCTGACAATTTTATGTGAAGAGGAGGCGATTTGATGAGCTTTCGAACTAGTTTCGGGCTCCAAACTGTAAGCGTCGCGTGCCTTGCCCAGTGCATCGCGTGCTCCTGATGCGCCGCGCGCTTGTAAATTAACACTAGTGCTTTGTGCCCAGTGCACCGCACGCAGCCAATGCGTCGCACGCCTAACCCAGTGCGTCGCGTGCCTGAAAGTTGCACCGATCTCCACTCAAACTCACAAATTCACCTTGGAACGATTTTCTCCACTCTTGGAATGTACAATGATTTGAAATTTCATTGAAATATCTTTATAAAGACTCCAATTTGATTTTTTCTTGGTCCATAACCCACTTTGTAATGTTTTGTCTTTGACACTTTTTCAGGATTAATAGACTTCTGACTTTTTGGTTTCCTCCTTAAATTTGGTTGAAATAATGATTTTCTTTGACAATTTTTTGCAGGGATAGCTGTGATATAATCTGGCAAAGGAGACCAAGGCTGCGCCTAGACAATTCAAGAACTGAAATTTTTGAAAATTTATTACAAAAATGAAATGTCGACTTATCTTCAAAACAGAGTTTTGAAGAGAAGTCCTAATCTATACGTATAATGATAAAAATCTTTGAGATAACCACCTATCGAGGACCTCCCTCTGGCCCGCTGGCTTTATTAGACTTTGCAAAACCAAATTGACTTAACCCTAGACCTAATGACCGAGAACACTTGTCATGACCTAGAAATATGACCTTTCAAGACTTTATTTTTATGAACAGACCTGAACCAACAGTGCCAAACATGAGGGGAATGAGTGACACAAACCATTCCGTCAGATTTATGGCATGCCTAACGAAATGCAACTGATCAAAACTGATGAGACACCTAAACATGAAATGCAAAAAAGAGTTTTGATCTCTGACGGAGGGATAACTAGACCGACTCTAACAGATATAATAGACAACACATATGCCTTCATTCCATCCTCCAAGCCTCCTATTTCCTTAGGCAGTTTCTCCTGGGTCCTCCAGCTGCAACCTGTGTGATTCTCACCTCACACACAACACTGACCTCTGAATTAACTGCGTAATCCTCAAGGAGATGATTCCTTCTGCATGGATGAGTTTCCTATATAGGAAAAATCCTCCAACTGATAGTACACTGTCCCTTCCTCTTATCTCAACTGGGTCTCTGAATGAACTAACATGCATGAGTTATTTATGAGAGAATATTCAGTTATATGAAGTGCAAAAACTACATGCATGCATGCATTAACTAATTTAACTCACAATTAATTCAACAAACTATTTGAACTAATCTAACTGGACTTAACTCAGTTAACTAAGCTAACTAATTACAACTCAAAGTACAAATCATCCTGATCTCCTTTAATCATGGGATAACTGCCTCAATCAATGGAGACACTATTGCATGTCTTCACATAGACTTCATGTTTGATTTCCTACAACTAATTAACTCAAGATGAATTAATTAATTATTTTACAAACAGCTGCTAAGATCGAATTCAAATTTTACTTCTCAATTTTAGTTCAGGGACTAACTAAAATTGGAATCTATCCCGAAATGCTATTTATAGCAATGTTATTTTTAGCATTTCTTGTTTCTATTTCCAACACTCCCTCTCAACAAGAAAGGCATTCAACTTGAACCCAATCCTAAACCTTTGGAATGTTTTGCATGCAACAATTCTCCCAAGTGTTGTTGCTCCAACAACTCTGGAAACAAAAAATCTCCCAACTGACCTTCTTGTTGGGCTAGAAACACCCTCTGATGTTGAAGCTCCCTCTGTGACCTCTAAGTTGCTAAAACACTCAATACATCTCTCACCGTTTCACACCTCTCTGTAACATCCTGCATTGGTGTAACACTCCTGTGCCTCTCGCATTGTTGCAGCCTACTAGCTCTGCATTGTCTTGAGATTCCTGCATTGTAGCTCTCTCTGCTGCTCCATTCGAATTTGTCTCTACCCACTCATCCAGTCCTGCTACTCCTCGTTGAGGCTCTTGTAGCAAGGTCTAATCAAAGAGGTTTGATACCTCAATGATCCTACTCCTATTCCAGCCTTCTTAGGACTGCCAATCCACATCGCCCCACCTCCTACCTGGAGGTATGGATGCATGTGCTCCCTCTGCCCACCTGGCTCGAAATTTCCCCTACTGGAGGTCTTTGCATGAGTGGATGCCTCCACTCGATCTCCTCTCGCTTCTCCAGTTGTGGTTGTTCCACAACCTCCTGAAGTTGCTTCACCAATTGTGGCTCCTCCACAATTGTTTGAGACTTCTTCGAATGCTGCATGTTGAGAGGTAACGTACTCTCCCTCTCAAGCACCAAGTCTCCAACAGTTGCCTTGCTCCTCAAGGCTTCGCATGCATCTTGAACCTTAAGATCATACAGATTCTTGACTCATGAATTGATCTACTTCACCTGTCTTGTGGTGACGTGTCTAAGGAAAACCTTTCCCTTACTGAAGACTACATCATAGCCTTTGTCTTCCAGCATTGCGATCAATACCAAGTTTTTCTTCAGTCCTGGCACATACTTCACATCAGTCACATAATGCGAGCTCCATGATCCCTCTAAAAAACAATTGTGCCTACTCCTGGGACACTATACTTTTCATCATTACCCATCACTATGAATATCTGGAGATCCTTCTCCTCCAAGGTACTTAACAAACTCTTATCACCGGTCATGTGGAATGAAGCTTCACTGTCAAGAAACCAACCACATCCCACGATGGATGAAACCATGCATACGAAGAGGGTGAAATCCAACTCGAGCTGTGAGGCTAGTGCCTCACCTTCTAATCCTTCCTTGGATCCCATCTTGGATTTCTTCAGTGGACAATTCGTAGCAAAATGGCCCACCTCATGACAGTGAAAGCATCACACTTTCGATTTGTCAAACTTCTTCCCACAATAGGAAGAACTCGATTTGGGATGAGACGCCTTCCCTTTCCCTTTCCTCGCCTTACTCGCTAAGGCTAGATTTTACTCATGATCTTGCTTTGATTAGGATCCATCTCTGGTGCTTCTTCTTATCTCCTCCTGCATCAGATCCGACCAAAGTCATTCCCAATCTAGAAGTTTTTATCTTCCATTTACCGAGTCTTGGTAGCTATGCCAGCTCTTAGGAAGATTGAGGAGAGCTAGACTCACCATGTCATCATCGGCTGTCATGATCCCTACACTTATAAGCTCATCCCTGCAGGTGGTGAGCTTGTTCAGATATGTAGAGATTGTGTCGCCCTTTTCACACTTGATTTTCCGAAGCTTGTCTTTCAGCGCCAGCTTCCTCTGATCATTGTTCATCTGATATAGATATTTCAATGTTTTCCACATCGAAAATGGTGTCTCCTTCCCATGGAGGCTAGAGACAATGTGGTCTCGAACTCCCTCCAGGAGGATTCTCCTTGCTCTAGCCACACATTTCTTCCATTCTACCAATTTTATAGCATTAGCCACTACTGGCTTGGGGACTTCTTGATCAATGAAGTCCTTTAGACCGTTGTCCTATAATACTACTTCCATGTGATCCTTCTAGGCTATATAATTCGAGTTGCCATCAAGGGCATACTCGAGTCCTAAACTGTTGAACGCCATTGGTGAAATTGAGATGTGATAAGAACTCGATTTCTATATTCATGAACTTCAATCTTTGAACTTCTCCCTTCTTTGTATACTGTTCTTTGCTTTGATCACCTTTGCTCCGATACCATGCAGAATTTCTCACTGTAGATCAACATATTATGCAATATACTAAAACAAAATACAAGATCTATTTCTACAACAAACTTGCAGAGGCTTAATCGAATATGAGCAAGATCAAATAGAACACATATAACATATGAAGAGAAATCAATCATACAGGAACACAAAAGAATACTCTAGGGAAAGCCTCAGCTAAAAACCCCGATCTTTGTATTATCATACAAGTGGAAATATGTTTATATTACACAAAGCTTTAGCTCTCAAGCTATCCAGCTCTCAGTACAATCCCTCACGACTGCTCATAGATAGAACAGACAACACATATGCCTTCCTTCAGTCCTCCAAGCCTCCTATTTCCTTGCGCAGTTTCTCCTGGGTCCTCTAGCTGCAACCTATGTGATTCTCACCTCACACACAACACTAACCTCTAAATTAATTACGCAATCCTGAAGGAGATGATTCCTACTGCATGGATGAGCTTCCTATATAGGAAAAATCCTCCAACTGATAATACACTGTCCCTTCCTTTGATCTCAACTGGGTCTCTAACTGAACTGACATGCATGAGTTATTTATGAAAGAATATTCAATTATCTGAAGTGCGGCAGTTACATGCATGCATGCATTAACTAACTGAACTCACAATTAGTTTAACAAATTATTTGAACTAATCTAACTAGACTTAACTCAATTAACTAAGCTAACTAATTACAACTCAAAGTACAACCTATCTTGATCTCCTTTAATCATGGGATCACTTCCTCAATCAAAGGAGAAACTGTTGCATGTCTTCACATATACTTCATGTTTGATTTCCTACAACTAATTAACTCAAGATGAATTAATTAATTCTTTTACAAACAACTGCTAAGATCAAATTCAAATTTTACTTCTCAATTTTAGTTAAGGGACTAACTAAAATTGGAATCTATCCCGAAATGCTATTTACAACGATGATATTTTTAGCATTTATATTTTTAGCATTTCTTGTTGCTATTTCCAACATTGTTGTGCTATACCACACTTCTTACATAATTCTTCAAATTCCTTACTGCAAAACTCTCCACCGTTATTTTTCCTCAACACCGTTATCTTCTTCTTTGTCTGGTTTTCCACCAGAGCCTTAAATTCTTTAAACCTGTCAAAGACTTTAGATTTCTTCTTAAGAAAATATGTCCATGTATTCCTTGAGAAGTCATCTATAAATTATACATAGTACATAGACTTACCCAGTGATGGAACCTTCACAGGTCCAAACACATCAGTGTGCACAAGCTCTAATATTTGTTTCACCCTCTTACCACCAGAGGGGAACTCACCTGATTCTGCTTCCCATATACACAATTTTCACAGAAATCAAAATCCAGAGAGCTATTACTCATACCTTCTACCACACCTTTACCATGGAGTATTCGAAGGCCCTTCTCTCCAATATGTCCAAGCCTTTGATTCCACAGCATGATCTTCTCTCTAGAGACCACTAGATTTTCTGCTCCACTTTCAGGAACCACAGAACTGTTGCACCCATCAAAAACAGTGCTACCTTACAGCTTGTCTAGAGTTCCAATCTGATCTCCCCTCATCAATACCAGTGCTCCCCAAACCATCTTGCAGGTATCCTTCTCGCACATTGTTTTTACACCTGCATCATCTAGCTTGCTTACTGAAATCAAATTTCTGGCCAATGCAGAAATATGCAGAACACCTGGAAGTGTTCTAACCCTTCTACCTTGCAAATTCAACTTTACTTTTCCCTGACCAATGATTCTAGCCTCCTTTCATCCCCCAAGAAGACATCACCACCATCATATTTCTCATACTCGCAGAACCACTCTCTAGGGGGAGTGAAGTGAAAGGATGCACATGAGTCAATCAACCATATCTCATGATCTACATGTGTACTTGAAGAAGCCAAGTACACATCCCCACCTTCATCTGAGGTGGTTTTCACCTTTGCAGAAGGAGCATCATCAGATCCCTTTCCTTTGTCAGGAGCTTTAGATTTACAGTCCCTTTTGTAGTACCCTTCCCTTTCGCATTTCCAACACACCACCTTTATAGGTTTTCCTGGAGATTTAGATCTCCCACTCGATGACTTATTTTTGTTTCTATTCTGGGACCATCCTTGTACAGACAAGGCATCACCATTCTGGCTCTCCATATTTTTTCATCTCATCGCCTCCGTCAACAAGGATGAGACTATTTCATCAAACTGCAAGGCAGTTGAATTGCTACCTATTGGAATAACTAGACTATCCCATGAATCTGGTAGAGAACAAAACAAACTGATGCACTTATCTTCATCTGAAATTTTAATATCAACAGATAATAGCTGACTTACCACTGTATTAAATGCGTTCATATGCTCTGTCACCGAGTCTCAATCTTTCATCCTTATGTTATACAACTTTTTCCGTAGGAACAGTTTATTCACCACAGAATTTGATTGGTACAAAGTCCCTAACTTGTCCCACAAAGCCTTAGTCGTAGCTTCCCCTGATACATTCAGCAATACTGAATCTGAGACATAATCATATTATGTTCTTTGCCTTCCGATCCAACTTCTTCCATTCTTCATCGGACACTCCCGTTGGTTTATTACCTGGATCTACAGTGATCCACTGATCTTTATCCACCAATAGATCCTCCATCTTGAATTTCCATAACTCAAAACTATGACCATTAAATTTCTCGATCTCTATCTTTCCACTGCTCGCCATCTTCTTTCACCACCAGAATCGATCCTGCAGATCTCCCACTGAACAGGGTCTACCATAAGCCCAAGTGAAACCCCTCAACAACAAAGGCGTCCCCCTGAAGAAAAAACACCTCTGATACCAAATCTAGGTTTTAACCCCATACAGAAATTAGCTGCATACAAATTCTAAAACACATAAAATAAACAATGCGAGAGCATAACACATAAAACACATATACAAAGATATTTTCCCTTGGATCCCAAAACTGAGACTACCAGCTTGATTTTTCATTATGTTCCTTTAAATGTTACAATACATATTTATACATGTCAAAGCATCCAATACCATGGACCGAAAACCATCGCGTCTAAAATCATGGACCGAAAACCATCACGTCCAAAACCATGTGCAAAAACCATGCACAAAACCATAGGTAGGTCCGCCCAACCTAATATAGGGTCCAAAAAAAATTTCCCCAGGGTGCTGCCCCAAACCCCATAGAGCGGAGCTACCCGCCCCCGTCAAACCCCCCACTGCGCAGTCAGCACAACGAAGGGGGGGCTCCACCCCCCTTCTAACCCCCCGTTAACTATGTGGGCTAGTCATGGAAAGAATATAACACAACCCAACATTTAGTGGAGGATTTTGTGGAACCCCCTATAAAAATAACCCAAAAATTTGTTTGTAGGTCACTAGTGGAGTTGGGTGAGAAAATGCTTTTTAACAGTGCATCTATAATATACAAACACACTGGGGCTTTGCTATACACATGCGCATTGATGCCTAATAGAACATGGTGCACTGTAGAAGATTTCTTTTTTTTAAATAAAAAATAACGATGTGTCAAGTACAAAAACGCATCATTGCGTATACTATTTGATAACAATGAAAAAGGGTTAAATTTTGATCTGGGCTTATACATAAATGAAAAAGAATAGACATATAAACATAAACGTGGAGATGCAACAAAAATAAACCTTATTTTCATTAATATCAAAGAACTGAAATATGCTTACATACATAATGGAAATAAACTAGCTCAGGTGATGGTAGATTTTCTCTGAGAAGAGATGTGGTGGCTACATGTATTAAATGTGTTACAATGAGGCTCAAGGGCCTTTATATTATTGAACAAGAAAATGCAAACCATAAAGAACCAAAACCCTAACCCCAAGAGATGGAACGCCAAGAGTTCATGGGCCCCATTGGGGTTTGTTGGGCAACCAACTTCTGCCGGGAGTCTAAAGATTAATCATTCCCGAAATCAAGAGACTGAACTTCTGAAGGTAGCAGGAGCTCAGAAGAATTTTCAAGGCTGCAATCTACCTTGGCGACTCCATTGTTGAAGAATTCGAAATTCATAGATTCATGGTGATTCCAATGGAGTTATGAAGGACCCAGATGCTACCATTCTTATTTCAAGGTATGCATGCATAAATTTTTCAGGAATTCATGGTTTCCCAAATCATTTTCCCAAGGATTCATATTTTCTAAGGAATGGTCCAAAATTCAATGGAGAAGATTTGAGTTTAACTTTGAAGCATATATCAGATTTCTGTGATTTTACCAAGTTTCTTAGAGTTAAACATGAGGATGTTTGCATTATGTTGTTCTATGATTCATTTCAAGGGAAATGTAAACAGTGGGTTGAAAGCTTTCCTGCCAATTCTATTAAGTCATTTGCAGACTTTTGGCTTATATTTTTGGAGGAATGGATAGATAGATCAGATCTAGTGGCAAACTTTCCTTCAATTCAAGGTTTCAAACAATGGAATAATGATCATATTAATGAAGAAATAGATGAAAATTTCCTTTGTCCTTGTCTTCTTATTTAAAATCATTTCAGTGCAAGACAGAAGATAAGATGAAATTTTTGGATGAAGTTGCTAAGGACATTGAGAAAGACATTGAAGGTCTACAGGGTCAAATTCAATCATATCGTCTTCATAATTAGGATCATTCTTATCGAAAGCTTTCAATGGTAGAACACAGGGCGAGGGTGTGGCTTCCTTTCTCTTTCGTGATTGAGGAAGAATACACTGTTAATAAAGATCAGTTGACACAACTAGAAAGTTACGAGAATCATCAAGCTGATCATGTATTCTGGGATCCTATAGCTAAATACATGGAAAAGTTTTACTCTCCAGTGTTTCAGCTTTTCTATGAAGATCAGAGGCAATTTCAGTGGCAGTGGTCATCACAATATCATAGTGGCTCTGAACTCCGATGCATTCAAAAAAGTCAAATATCAGATAAGACAAATGATTGGCTACATTGGAAATTTCACATTGATTGAGCTGAAAGAAGTTTGAAATTGATAGGGTAGGTAGGTAGGAAAGTGCAAATAAGCTCAAGGTTGACTGAGCATTTTTAAGTAGATGTAGATTTCTTTCTCCTATAGTGATCATCAAGCTTAAACCCGAGGTGAAGGCCCAAGAAGCTTGAAGGGGATGTTTGTCAAGCAAACCTATGTTTGTTATAAAGAGGACAAAGCACTAGACCTACATGTTCTTAGTGTACCACAGGGGCACACTATCCCAAGTGGAGCCACCTGTTATCACTCAAGCCACCTGTTATCGCTCAAGAAAAAATATTTTAAATTTTGAATATCAATTTTTTCTAATTTGTCAAAGGGTTGGTGTCAGTTTTGGGTCTAGCTTTTTCACCTTGTTTTAGAGTCTTGTTAAGAGTCCTGTTAGTATGTCAATTGGGGTCAATTTTATTTTTTAGTATATCATTGGTCTCATATCTCACATGAATATCATATGTCAAATTCCATATGCGCTACGAAACTGTCTAGGTGATTTCGTAGTGCGGAAAAATGGTCTAGGTGATTTCGTGCTGATCCATAGTAAATCTCACCCAGCTGTCATATCCATCAAAATCCGTTATGTTTACATCAACAGTTGTCAGCTTATACTCTTCGCCTATCTCTCGGTCTTACTTTATGATTTCTAGACTGAATTGAGTTGGTTTACATATCATTCAATAATCGATACTTTTCTTCTGCTAGTTGATCATAGATTTCATTTGGGAAGAAGTGTATGTTCATTTCCAGTTGAAAGATCTCTGTGAAAAACCTTTGTGTGCAGCAGATTATTTTTGGCTTTTCAAACATTTCCATACTCTTGCACTGGAAGGCGTACCTACTTCTGGAACACACAATCATTTTGTCACATTAGTTGATGAAATGTAGGAGAACAAGGCGAAGCTACTTTGTTCAGTAGAGGCATCACTAGCGGAACTGCTTGAACGAATTGTCACTATTGATGATCTTTGGGTTCATACATGGGAAGAAAATTAATAGGCTTTTAATTTAAATTCTGATTGTTGAACCTGATCCTGATGACATTCAAGAAGGCTATGATGTTGGTAGATTTAAAGCGATTACTGAACCAAATCCTGATGCCAGACTCTCAGAACAACCAGATACAGTATATGTCCTTTCTAGGCAATCAAGTGATGTGCAGATAGTTGGTTCCAGTTCTGTCGGATCAAATCTTAATTATGGAAATCCTGTTACAGAATTGCAACACGATATTCTTGGTTCTAGACTGCACTTAAACATTTCAGTTGGCGATACATTATTATTGATGAAGCGCATCGAATAAAGAATGAAAATTCACTTCTTGCAAAGACTATGAGAATCTATAGCACCAACTACAGGCTTCTTATAACTGGCACACCTCTTCAAAACAACCTTCACAAACTCTAGTTTCTTCTCAATTTCTTACTTCCAGAAATTTTTAGTTCTGCTGAAATTTTTGATGACTGGTTCCAAATATCAGCTGAAAATGACCAACAAGAAGTGGTTCAACAACTTCATAAGGTTCTTCGGCCATTTCTTCTACGGAGACTGAAGTCAGATGTTGAAAAGTGTTTGCCTCCTAAAAAGGAAACCATATTGAAAGTTGGAATGTCACAAATGCAAAAGCAATTTTACCGGGCATTGCTTCAAAAAGACTTGGATGTTGTGAATGCTGGAGGAAAGCGTAAGCACCTTTTGAATATAGCCATGAAATTGAGGAAGTGCTACAACCATCCATATCTCTTTCAGGGTGCTGAGCCAGGTCCACCATACACCACTGGAGACCATCTAATCACCAATGCGGGCAAAATGGTTCTTTTGGATAAGTTGCTTACAAAACTGAAGGACCGTGCTTCCAGCGTTCTTATTTTTCACAGATGACAAGAGTGTTGGGCATTTTGGAGGATTATTGTATGTTCCGTGGATATCAGTATTGTTGAATTGATGGGAATACTTCAGGAGAGGATCGTGATGCTTCCATAGATTCTTTCAATCAAGAAGGGAGTGAAAAATTTGTTTTCCTGCTATCAACCAGAGCTGGAGGCCTTGGTATTAACCTTTCCACAACAGATGTGGTCATTTTGTATGATAGTGACTGGAATCCACAAGTTGATCTACAAGCCCAGGATCGTGCACATAGAATTGGACAGAAGAAAGAAGTTCAAGTTTTCCGCTCTTGTACAGAGTACACTATACAGGAAAAGGTGATTGAAAGGGCTTACAGAAATAGAAGCATTAAACATTGGATGGTGCAATTGTATAAAGAACTCAGATATCAAACCTGTGGCTGGGCTTAGAAACTTGAAGGAGCTGCAAACTTATCGAAATAAAGTCGTAGATTCTGGCATTGTTTATGTAGGCTGTCCGGTGAGTGTGGCATAAATGAATACAATTTTAGGTCTTGTTGCTTTGACATATCTCAACATAAATTCATGTTGTATAACTGATGCTGGAAGCTAAAAGCTGAAGAACTTTTGAATTGAAAGACTCTGAACATGGATTATAACAGTATTACACATGCTGGCCTAGTACATCTAATGGTCATTATTCATAGCCAGTTTGGTTAATGAGGCCTCAGACAGCTTAGAGGAGATGCAGTTAAGCCAGCGGAAAAAAAATCTCCTTAAGGAAGTCACGCAACAAGTAAAGTTATGTTCCAAATTTTGAAATTTTGATGGTTTTCCTTATTGCATTTTTTTCTTGAAGAATCATATATCCCCACTCAGGTTTGAAAAGCTTTGGAGCAGTCGAAAAGAATATTTAAATATAAGGAAGTTCAAGATAGCCAATTTTTGGTATTAAACTGTTTTTTTTGGAATAATACAGCAGTTTTGTAGCGCGCTATGAAACTGCTGAAGATGATGACTAACGCTCAGCAATTTCGTAGCGCGCTACAAAACTGCTGAAGCTACACAATCTAATCTCAGTCAACAGATTTTGAAATACAAGAAGAAATTTTGAAAAGAGAGTATCTTCAAGGGATCATCTAAAGCTATCGACTTTCAACAAGGCCAAGACAGGTGGAGGAAACATGTATTCGAATCCAACTCTAAACTTTTTGTCATAAAGTGAGCACATTTACTACAGGCCAAGATATGTCAGACAGCTTGGAAAATCTTTTGCCTTCACACATAAAAGAGGTTGACATCACATCAAGGACGTGGCAATCTAATATATATACTGGATAATCAAAGATGAAAGGCATGGTTCATTGGATTCAAATATCTTGGAGGAAAACCAAAGGCAGCTAAACAGGGGCAGTTCCCTACTTTGCAGGCAAATGGAGGAGATGGGAAATTGAGGACTAGTATGGAGCTCCAAACATCCACCACAGTCAAACTAATAAAAGACCACTTGTCCAAGAACGAGAATGATTGTAATTAAGGCTATTATTAGCATGATATGGAGTTAGACTCCTATTTGACTTAGATCTCTTAAAAGTCCAGTTAGTAGTTTGTTACTTTTAATAGGTAGTTAGAATTTGAATAGGTGTCATAAGAAGTAGAATTTGAGGTCCCCTCATGCTTGAGGAGGAATCTCAGTTAGGTAGAAGAGCTCTATATATAGGAGAAAGAGCAATGTAATCAGGGTTGGAAATTTATGTGAAAAAGCTCTGATATTTGGCCTATGTAAAGACTCTATTTTTCTAGTAATACAGTATTGGCTTATGCTTCTCAAGAATCATATAGACTTCAATGTATGAGTTTCTTTTGTTATCTTTTCATGATTATCTATGTGTTATGAGTATTTGATTACTTAGAAATCACTTGCAGTGTTCTAATTTCCTTCATATACTCGTTGACTGTCTTTTTTGTATTTGGTGTGCTATACCTATATTTAATTATGAATGCCTTGACTTCTATGCAAAGCCAAATCCTACTGTTAATACTAGATCACATATGACTCCATAAGCCCAATGGATACCTATTAATTTTGTTTCCACCATTTTCATTTCTATTTGTTTCACCAAGAGTTAGCCATCTTAATCCTAATAAAAAACCTTTAATTCCTTGAGAGAGCCCACTCAGGCTAAGGAGGCTAAGCCTTAGCTAAAAGATTGGTTTGAAACAGTTACTTGAAATCTTCCTGGTCTACAGCCTTCCAGGGCCTGATTTTGAGATAACACATCCTATTGACGACCTCTATTTGGCCATCAGTTTGGGGGTGGAAGGTCATGGACTTAATGAACTTAGTATCCAACATCAACCAGAGGGTTGATAAAAATATATTTAGGAACCTGTTGTCCTGATTTGAGATAATGGAATGTGGGAACCCAAAGTGTACCCACACTCGTCCAAAGAAGAGCTTATCAGTGGTTTCTACTGTGATACTCTTCTTGCAGACCACTAGAATGGACATCTTAGAGAATCTATCAATGACCATGGAAACACAATCATTGCCATGCTTGGTAGAGGGAAGGCCCGACATGTAATCGATGTAGATGGATTCCCAAGGCTGAATAGGAGTAGGCAGAGGAGTATATAAACCTTTCTTCTTGATGGTCGGTTTTGCAATGATGTAGACAATGCAAGTTTTGATGTACTTCCCAACATCCTATCGAAGGTTCGGCCAATAAAAATACTTTTGCAACACTGTCACTGTTTTCTCTAATTTGAAATGTCCAGCGACCCAACTATAGTGCACCTCCAAGATCATCTTGGTACACTCACTTGAAGGAACAAAGAGGTGTCCCAAGTGGCATAATAGTGAACCCTGGAGATGAAAATATAGAACTTGATTGCCTTCTAGAAGCATCTAATATGTGTTGTTGAATTCTACATTGCTCTTGTAAATATGCGCCCACCCTAAAGTATCGTGTCCACAAGAGTCGAGCACATTGGTCAGTGCTATTACTGGTGGTTGGCTAAGGCAGTCTACAACATTATTGGTGCTTTCCTTCTTTTACTTAATGTTCAAATGAAACTTTTGCAAGTATTTGGACCATTTATGATGGAAATCATTCTTCAACTTTCCTTGTGTCTGTTTGAACTGCAGAGGTCGGTGGTCTATGTAGATGACTGTTTCCTTCCCCAGAATGTAATGTTTCCATTTTCCGTAGGTCTGCACAATGGAATACATCTCTTTTCATAGGTGTGATACTTTCAGACTATGTCAGAAAGTGTCTCACTGTGATATGCCACTGGATTTCCCTATTGAGTAAGAACTGCACCAATAGAATAGTCATAGGCATATGTATCAATCTCAAATGGTTGTTGTAGGTCTAGTAATGTGAGCACTGGTGCATAGAAGAGGTGACACTTCAACTCGGAAAACACCTTCTGTTGGGATTCACACCAAAATAAATTTTCTTTCTCTCCACCCTTGGTGACTTGACTCAAAGGCCAAGTGATATGAGAGAACCCCAAAACAAACATGCAGTAGAAATTGGTAAGATCTAGAAAGATGTAGAGTTCTGTTAAAGTGGTTGGGGCTAGCCAATCCAGAATAACTTGTAGCTTGGTTGGGCGCACATGCACACCCCGCTCATCAATGGAATACCCTATATATTGAACCTGGGTCATGTCAAAAGTTCATTTCTCCAAATTGGCACACAATTTGTTTTGTTGTAGGGTTTCAAGGACCTGTCAAATATTGTGGAGGTGCTCTTCATAATTTTGGCTGAAGATTAGGATGTCTTCCAAATACACTACCACTAATGAGTTTCTGAAGGGTTACAAGATGTTTTCCATCAACTTCATAAAGGTTTCAGGGGAATTCGTCAACTCGAAAGGCATGACCAACCATTCAAAAAGGCCCTCCTTGGATTTGAAGGTAGTCTTCCACACATCAGAGGGTTTGATTAGTACCTGGTGATAACCAAAATTTAAGTCAATATTACTAAAATATTTGGCCCCCTTGATCTCTTCCAAAAGGCTATCAATCTGTGGGATTGAATACATATTATGAACAATGATCTTATTCAACACTCGTTAGTCAATATAGAGTCTCCAAGTCTTGTCCTTCTTCTGTACCAACACGATTAGGCTCCCAGAGGGTGATGAAATTAGCATGATGCACCCTTTTTGCAAAAACTCTTGAATATACCTTTTGATTTCATCGTTCTCTAGAATAGAGCGTCAATTGATTAGTCCATTGAGTAGGGGCATTGTCGGGGTCAAATCGATGGAGTGCTTGACTTGAAAATGTAGGGGTGTAGGACCCCGTACAGAAATTACATGCATATGAATTCTAAAAACACAGAAAATAAACAATGTGAGAGCATAACACATAAAACACATATACCAAGAGATTTTGCCTGGATCCCAAAACTGGGACTACCAGCTTGATTTTTCATTATGTTCCTTTCAATGTTATACTACATATTTATACATGCTGAATCATCCAATACCATGGATCGAAAACCATCACGTCCAAAAAACATGTGCGAAAATCATGCATAAAACCATAGGTGGGTCCGCCCAACCTAACATAGGGTCCAAAACCAAAATAAAGTGGGGTTACGGGTACACCTCAAACCCCCTGTGACCCCCT
>APFE030736457.1:133009-144407 GCA_000404065.3 Pinus taeda | reverse complement strand
AATTAAATATTAAATCAGATCCTAAATCCACATACATTTTGAATAGCGCAGTGTTTAAATCATATGGTAAAATGTATATGGGATGGGTAGAGGGTGGGTTTGAACCCATGACCTCCCCCTCCCAAATTTCATGTTGTGCCATTGAACCACGGCGAGATACATTGTATACATTTCCCACGTTATTTTATTTACGGCTGCATTAATTGTTGACGGCGAGGGAAGGAGGGGAGCCAGCCCTGTGGGCCAGCCCCCACCCCATGTGACTACGCACCAGAAAACCAAGGGCTAGCTGATAGGATAAGCGCTTAGTGCACTAATCACGCTTAATTTAATTAATTATGTTTAGCATTTAATTAAACTGTTGTTTAAGTTGGCAGCATTTATGGAGGAGCCACCAAATCCAGAACCACCACCTAACTTGGCGGACTTAATTGGAGTCTCTCCAGATTTAGTGGGGTTTCCTAGGAAAAATTGAATGGAGCACATCTTGAGAAATTTTCGACCAAATTGAGTTCAGAAAGAAGTGTTCTTGGTTAATTTGGACCTTCTTAACACATTGGTGTAGGTATTAGGAGCCATAGAGCTTTGTAAACAAAATTTTGCCCACATTGAGCTAATATAGAGGCCCAAGCTATGGAAGCTAGACCAAGGAGATGTAGCCCAGGAGGGGTGAACTCCTTCAACAAAATATTGTGTTAATGTTTCTCTTTGATGGTTTGCTGCACTGTACATGTTTTCCGTTCATTATTAGTTTCTGAATCTATTTTTCTCATGAATGTCTTGTTTAACTTAAGGAAATTTCCATGTTTGTAAGCACCAACAACTAAGGAAACCTCAACACAAAAAGAAAGAAGCAAGCACATGTTTATAAATATGTAATTGTTATTAGCACAACAAAGCTAATCATACAAAAACAAATCACCAAAACCTAGAAAAACCAATGTCCAAGACTAAATTCCCTTAGGTCACATAACCATATATTTCAAAAGTTGAGGTCATTGCTAAACAATGGGATTAGAAATTGGATTAGAACTATTACTTCATCGAGTCCATGATGCTCCAAAATTATTGTGGTTACACAAATACAATAACTATTTAACCAAATTTTAGTTATATGTATTTGGTCACTTGTGTGTTGTTTGCATGTAATATATAGTTTGGTCAAACTGGCAAGCCTAGAAGCTTCTCTTGGGATTGTTAAATCCATGGTGAAATTTTATGTTTTGTTATAACAAGTTGCAACTTGCAACTTAACATGTTAAGATTTAATTTTGTCATAGCTATATATTACATTGAAATAACTTGCAGGGGGGCCCATAAGCACATAAAAAATGCATAATTATGAGTTATGGGAAGCATGGTTACTAGACTCGATCCTAGACTACATAGACTCATGAGTCTAGAAGCTTGTCTTGGGATTGTTAAATCCACGATGAAATTTTATGCTTTGTCATAACAACTTGCAGCTTGCAACTTAAGATGATGAGATTCAAATTTTTCATATTTACAATTTACAATGAAATAACATACATGGGGACCCAAAAATACTTAAAAAATACATATTTCTGAGTCACGGGAAACATGATTACTGGATTTGGTCCCAATATACCTGGACCATATAATTCAATTGAAGTCCACATTTGGTTGAGATAGACTAGTCAATGATTCCATGACTTGGTTAGAACAAGAAAAGTTTGGGATAAACTCAGTTGTGTAGTTGTGCCTGTAAAGTTTACTTGCCAACAATTAGTGAGTTAATTCAATCAGTGTTTATAAAAGGGAAGAAACTTTCCATAAGGTCATTTATGCATCTTCCTTTTGCAATTTTTGAGATCCTCTATGGTCTTTATCCAACACACTCAGGCCATGTTTGACATGCAGCCCTAGTACACCAACAATGTTCTTTCTTTGAATATTTTTCACCACCTTTACCTTCATAATTTCCTCAGGATTTCAAAGTGTTAGCTAGGGCACATGAACAAGAAATTTTCATGTAAAATTTTGAGTTGATTTTCAACAAGAAGGGGATTATCTTCAACTGAAACATTTGGAAATCATATTTTAAGAGCTAGGGAAACATTTTTGTAGAATTTCTTAATATTCTCCCAAATTATTTAAGTAGAAACTATAGTTTTTCTAATCACTTTTCTATATTTTTGCTAGCTTATTTTACTTGTAAAATGCCAATTTGAAGGGATTTTTCTCAGAGCTATTGCACACCAATAAAATGGGTCAAGTGAAATTGATATTTTGTAAAAAATAAACTAACTGTCCATCAACATATTCAAGCTTCAAATGTCATATCGCTTAAGCCCCTAAAGGTGAAGCAGGAAATTGTATGAAGTTGATTCATGGTGTTCAACATCAATCTAATCTAGCCTAGAAGCCATTAAGGTGGAATAAAATTAGAGGCAACAAGTCTCATTGGTGGGTCAAACAATATAGTGAATGGCTTTGTCCCCGTAGTGTTTTCTAAAGAGAATTCTTTCATCATTCTTAAATAGAATTAGAACTATGCTTTCATCATAGATGGTTCTATATTCATGTTTGTCAGAGAGAATTTTTGAACCCTTAGAATCCAACTGGGGAAAAAAATGTAGTGTGTGGCACTATGATAATTCTTGATGATCTTGATGAGAAACAGAATTATGCTTTCATCATTGAAGGTTCTATGTTTGTGTCTATGAGAGAAAGTTATTTTAGCATTAAAATCCAAGTGGGTAAAAAAAATATGTGAGTGCCATTCTATCCATAATATTTTCTAAAGAGCGTGCTTTCATCATTCTTAAAACAAAATCAAAATTATGCTTTCATCATATATGGTTTTTTGTTCGTGTCTATGAGAATATTTATTATCCAAAATATAGAGAAAGATATTTTTCCCCAAATTCTCATTGTCCATATTAATTTCTGTCTTCTATATCTTTACAAAATATTTTCAAACATTCAAGGCATATTGTAGGCAAGCGTGGTATATGGTTGGCATGGGTATCGTGTTGTCATGAAAGATTGATTAACAATTTGGAGGATTTGAGACTATCTTTTGGATTTTATGTTAAGGATAGTCAAGTGGATTCCTGTCATATAACTTAGCCTATTTAAATTGAGTTGAAATAGTAGGCTACTGTAGATGTATCTGGAATAGTGCTTGAGTAGTTTTTTGTATTATAAACTACTCAAACTAGATGTAAGGAAATGGGAGGCTTCAATATTATTTTTGTATTTTTTTTAGTATAGCCAAGTGCATGCCACATTATTTTTTGGATGCTTGTCTAGATTGAGTTGAAACAATTGGAAATGTTTGGTACTAAAAACTTCTCAAACAAGACGTAAGAAATTGGTTTTAATGAAGTTATTGTATATCTTACATTACATATTTCATCTTTTGTGTTGATTCATGAAATTTAATCTTACATCTATTAGGTTTAATTAGATCCTTTGGATCCAATCATCTACCTTCAGGATTAGTGTCAACTTTATAGGTTACCCAACACATGAAAATTGCATACTCTTGTGTAGGAAGTTTTGTGATATGAGCTAGACTAGAGATCCTCTTGCATAGGAAGGTAGGTGATATGAGTTAGAGTCGATTATTGTTTTTCATTGTAAAATATTATCAATACATGATGTTCCTATCAACCCACAAGTCAAATTTGTGAGACTTTCTTTTTTTGGAAATTATATAGAGCAAAGAAAAAGGTTTCAGTGTGAAACAATTTTCTTAGAAGGATCTCACAAAAACTATATGTGTAGTGCAATGAGATACTAAGGCTAATTCTATTATTAATGATTTTTGTGTGGTTACAACTTACAAAAATGACCTATGGTTAGGATTCTAGTTTACACCTCCCTGGATGTATTCATTTCATGGTTCATGTTCAACCCGTATTATAATAATTAACTACAATGGTACTCATGAGAATTTTAGTGAGTAATGTACCTTTAGCCTTTATTTTAAGCCTATTGTAATTTTACAAATTGCTGAGAAAATCAAGCCTGAGCTATACCATTCGAAATTGGTTTTACCCATTTTGGTTTATAGGGTAAAAATCTCTTTTGTGGTGGTGTGAATGATTCGGTTATTCCTTTGTATGCTTGTGGCAATTCTAGTTTAATCTATTGCTATGATTTAATTAATTTCTAGTTGTGATCACCATTTAGTATTCGTTGGTGTTGACTATAAGAGTTAAACTACATTATCAATAAAATATTTGTTTGTGGAGTGTTGGTGTGGGTTTTGAAGCCAATTTCCATTGAGTTAGATCATTGAGCGCAAGAATTGTTGTGTCTGGTGTCATTTACATATGGTAGCTTTCAATTTCACTTTTTCCATTCACAATTCAATTACCCACAACTCGTTACCTTTTTATTTGACTTGTGGATTCACTGGATGGTTTTTGAGTGCAATGTTGGGTTTCCCACTACACCCATAGACACTGTCTCAAAGAATGGTTTCTCTTTCACTAGATCGAGTGCTTAGTAATAAATGTTTATTGTTAATTGACAAAGATATTTATTCGTTGGTTAATTATAATGCTTTAGCAGAATCTAAGGCTGCTTTATTGATGACAATTACCTTCTTTTTGTTGTTCTTATTAATCTCAGTTTGAACAAATTTGTCAGAGGTGCATTTGTTGGGTTTGATCCCACCATTGTGGGAACCTTCAATGAGAGGAAAATTGCATCAATTAGTGTACAACACGATATCATTGATGTATCTAAAATCAGAGGGATACTTGAGAATGTGAATCACATTCTTGAGGTAACTTTTACCTCTAGCTCAAGATTGTTTCATGCTTTTGAAAAGGGAGAAGTCAGTATTATAGGGCTGTTAAGGTATTTCAATTAGCAATGTATGTCCATATTATAAATCTCTAAAAGCTATGATGGTTTCTTACATATTTTGGGGACTAGCATTAGACATCCTCTTTGCATTGTTTTATTTATTTTCCTATAAACTTCCATTTGTATTAGCCTTCCATGGTTTTTTATATCTTTTCAAAACTAGCATTTAGATATCTCCTTTATGTTGTTTGTCATTTTTTCCATATAAACATTCATTTAACTCTCCCTCCTTAAAGAGTTTGCATTCAAAAATCTATTTTCTTTTTATTATTGATTTTGTTTTGTTTCTTAAACTGTTTCCTAAGGTTCAACTTTATGTGAGTTCTGAAGTTTGACATGTTTTCTTTTGGCTCTGTTCAGATTGAATAAGAATTCGACTCATTTGAGATATACACATGGGACTTTGTGAATATCAAGCCCATTGTGAACAAACACAAGTATGCAAGGACCATCCTTGTGAAGCCTATCTAAAGAAGAAACTATTAGCAAGGATCTGGTGAAGAGAAATTTATGATTTATTGACCTGACAATCATGTACTCCTTCATGCAAGCTATGGGCCTGACTAAAGATTATCTTGTAAATTTCTTCAAACATGAAGAATGCCTTACAGTATCCCAGCAAGGGAGTTACAACTAGAGTGAATTCCAGTAAGAAATGTTACAAATTCAGCTAACTGTAATGTTTTTAACTAGGCTATTGTGATGCTTATGACAAAGGTCGCTCTTAGTGAAGATCCATCTCCATATTTGAACAAATGTGAGTGGAAACCTAGTGACAAAAGCGTGGTTGGTGTGTATTCTTCGATTGACTTCTTTGTATATATCAAGTGTTGTACTTTATATAAAAGTAAAAACAATATCCATATAGATTGCAGTAGAAACTCTGAAGAAATACAACAGTTTCAACTATGTTTCCTTTTGTTATTTTAATATTTTCACAGCTTTAAATTCTATTTAGACCACCCTATGTTGGGAGAGGATCTTTAGTTTCTCTCGTGTTGTAATGGTGGTGATGTAGTAGTGTTCTTTATCACTAAGGAAATGGCCTTGTACTTAGTTGATGCCAAGATTGGTTAATCTTATTTCTATGAATGTTTTTTACCATAAAATATAGCATATTTTTAATATGTTTGATTAGATACTAACTTACTGTCAATGTACAAACTATACAAAACTACCACTATAAAAAGGAAAATTTCTGATATGTTTTATCAAACACTAAAATTTCTGATATGTTTTATTAGCCTTGAATTTGTGAGGTATCTATCAAAGTCTCCAATGGCACCTTTAGTTGTACCTGTAATACCACTTGAACTCTCCTTCCCCATAAACACCAAATGATTAAATCATCAATGCTATAATTGTAGAAAGAGGCTTTATTATAATATATTAAACAATGCCAAATTTAACAACTTGGAAGAACCACTGCCCAAGCTTCCATGGCTAAAAGAAATAATTTAGAGGGAAGGGTTGCTTTACAAATCCCTTTTCACAAAAAAGGTTCCAATAGGGGTGTTGTGGCATTTGAATTCCCTTGCCTCTTCATGAACTCAATAGTTCTTTCCTCTCGACCCAAGAAAGCTGTGAGATATCTTCCAAAACAATACATGGAAAAGAACTCATAGCAGTCCTATTATATTTTGACATCAACATCAATTGCAAGTTTTTCTAATGAGGAAAATGATTCAACTCAGGATTCTTGTAAGCTAACAGAGGCTCAAAGAAAAGACACATTGAAAGAGAAAGTACAGTAAGTACATAAGTGCCAATGACAATGATCTACCACACATGGAATGTATTCCCTTCTCTACTGAAAAAGAATTCAACAATATTCAACGAATTTGTATATTTTGCAATACTTCCCTTGACTATGTAAAATTTCGATTCCCCCCTACCTCCCATTGAATAAATTGTTCACAAGTCAATCTATTTAGATGCACAACTCAATTTTATCAATGACCATAAATATTTGAGTTGCCTTAAACCAAATTGTACACTGAATATTAAAAGGGATCACCACAAGTTTTTTATTTTTTATTAGAAAAGTTAGCTTATAGTTCAAAACCATTGCAGTAATACTTAATAATTTATATTCAATCCATCAAAACAAACTAGTTGGATTTTCTTTTTGGAAAACCATCAATCTGCAATAACCCTAAAAAAATTAGAAAATATGGAAACTTCTACAGAACCCTCTTGTGTACATAGGTTTAATTTGGTTTTTGACTGCCACCATAGTAGGAAGGAGAACAATAAAAATCACCTACAAAAATAGGCCATGAGTCCACATCTATATGACAAAGGGCAGTGGTATTACACATATAAGAGAGGGAACAACAATTAATTGTTTTGGAGATATGTCTATTATTTTCTTTTTACCTGGAATGAAAGCATGACAAACCCCAGAGTAATTCCACGAATCCACATCTTTATGACCAAGGGGAATGGTATTAAACATATAAGAAAGGGAACAATAATCAATTGTTTTGGAGATATATATTTTGTTTTTTTTACTTGGAATGAAAGCATGGAAACCCCAAAGTACCTCCCTACATTTCATGGATGGCAAACCGAGAAAACCATTGGCCCTGATCATGCGGTCTCACCCCAAGGGAATCAAACAGAGTTGAATCAGCCACAACTAACAACAATAGTAAAGATCTTAACGTGACACGTCTGACTCTACTCTAGACCATTGAGCCAACCATTGGGGATAATATTTTGGAGATATATCTATATATAAATCCTTTCCATTACCCTGCATGTTGTACCCTTTAATTATGGTAGTCCATGATGTTGCATCTGTGTGTAACTATTTGTCAAAAAATTATCGGTGTACAAATTTCATATTCCCATATTTAACATTTATGTCAATGAGTGTATTCTCAGAAAAAACATGCATCTTGATCCTATTCTTCAAGCTGATTTGAGAGGCCACATGCCCCTGTGATATGGTAGACCCCATGCAGGGTAGTTGATAGCTTGTAAATATTTGAACATGTTGTGTCGTATCTCTATTGAATCTTGGCCCTTTTATTGTGGGGTAGGAGGTCATTGAAGTATTCTTTCCTAGCAAGGTTTACTCAGGAAGATACAAAGGGTAAACCCTGAGATCTGAGAAAGGACTAGTAGTCTTAGCTAGGTCAATGCAAATTATGTATTAATTACTTGCAAGCTACAACAAGGCAACAACAATTCTTGGTACAAATTGTTCTTTCCAAGCAGTCTAAGTTCAGGAAGCTATGAAAGGCAAACCCTGAGATCCGAGATAGGACTAGTGGTACTAGGTAGGTCAATGCAAATTATGTATTAATTTCTTGCACGCTATAACAAGGCAACAATAATGTTTGGAATTTTTTTTGGCTACATCTAGGAGGCCACATGCCCCTGTAATATGGTAGACCCCATACAGGGTAGTTGATAGCTTGTTGGTATTTGAACCTGTTGTGTTGTATATCTGCTAAACCCTGACCCTTGAATTGTGGGGGAGAGGAGGGCATTGAAGTAATTTTTCCAAGTAGTGTAAGTTTAGGAAGATATAAAGGGTAAAACCTGAGATATGAGCAAGGCCTAGTGGCACGAGGTAGGTCAATGAAAATTATGTATTAATTGCTTGCATGCTACATCAAGACTACAACAATTCTTGGTACAATTTTTTCTTTCCAAGCAGTCTGACTTTAAGAAGATATGAAAGGTAAACCCTGAGATCTAAGAAAGGACTAGTGGTACTAGGGAGGTCAATGAAAATTATGTATTAATTACCTGCACGCTATAACAAGGCAACAATAATGCTAGACACAAATTGTGGCTACATCTGGGAGGCCACATGCCCCTATAATATGGCAAACCCCATGCCGGATATTTGATAGCTTGCTAATACTTGAACCTGTTATGTTTATTGGATTGATAGTCTGTATCCATAGAAAATTTTAGGGGTGAATCTTATCCCATGGGCAAAATGACAAACCCTCTAACTTGGAACTAGACCACACATTGCTTTACCAAAATTATGTGTTGGTACCAAGTTATAATAAACACACAATAATTATAATATAACAATTAAAACAATAAATGAATTGACAAATATTAACTAAAGTACATGGCTAACCTCTCAACCATTTTGACTACTCAATGCTAAGTACACCATGACATGGCTTTGTAATTATATCATTCATCTCACATCTGCCCTTTTTTTTAATACATGAGAAATATCTTTATATTCCATATGAGGAATATACATATTTCAGTCCTCCTCGGATTTCTTAAACAACAAGGCTCATAGCAATTATAAGAAATACTCATTATGAGTTCAATGCATTGTCACATGTAGGATTTCCCCCTACCACCTGTGCTAAACCTAATTGAATTTCCATGAGATATATATTTATATTCCATATAAGGAATATACTTGTTTTGGTTCTTGATGGATTGCTTAACAAGCCTTGAAGTCATTACAAGAAATATTCATTATGAACTTTGTTAACCATTTACAAAGTCTTTATTTTTCAGTGAAAAATTCGCCATAACTTTACAAGATAATATAATCTGGTGAGAGATTTGCCATAATTTTAAAAGATAATATAATTCTGGTGAGAGATTATCCAAAAGAATTATATATACATATTATATTATTGATAAAATCTTTCCTTTTTCCATATATGATAGGGATTCACCATTTATTAGACATATAAATTTAAGACAGTTATTAAAATTTTCCATACTCCACCTCTTCCTTCTCTTGTTCGGTCACTTCCTTTTTACCTTCTTTTGTTAGGTCACTTCTTCATAATTTTCATTTTTCTGCCCTTGCAAGCCGCCTATTTTCCTCATGATGATTTCATCCGCGCATTGGACTGAGAGATCGTCGTTATCTTATAGAGCGTAATAAATTCTTGATGTCCACTCGAACTTTAAAGTCATTGATAGTTTACCACACACAAAATCCCGAACCATGTTTCGAAGTTCATCTGTTGAACAAATTTCGAATTTCAAACTACACATTTGGCGCATGCATTTCATGATTTTTTTCTTTGTTTTTCGCAATTCTATGGCAATCGAGGCCACCATCTTTATGACACGCCACGTCCCTAATCTAAACCCGGGTAGATGAAATAGAGATCTACCATCCCAAACATCAAAACTAAAACAACAACATCATTAATTTTTCCTTTATAATAGAATTTGAAAACAAATATACACCTACACAATCAGATTTTTTTCTATTAACATTTAATTATTTTCCATGTAACACTATGAATTTTCTACATTTAATGTGTATATATATGTTTTTTTCTTTTGAAAGTTATGGAAATTCCAGTTATATTTTGAAAACATTGGGCAGAGAATTTTGTAAATTCAAGTAAAAGTTGTCAAACTTCATAATTTTAAATGTCTTCTAAGTTTTTGATGGTGTTGAATCCATTTCCACTATAAAAACATAATTGAAACACCACATCTACAACCACTTTTAATCATCCAAACAATTCCTCGACAGAGGACTCCCAAATCACTCCTTATCACCTCCGCAATTTTTCCTTAAATTTTTAAGTAATAATATTTTTAATATTATCTTTATTTTGAAAAATGATCTCCTCCTTTATACCCCAATGGTAAGTCAAGACTAGGTATCATGATGCCGTCATTGCCTGAGCCAAAGGTGGGGGTTTTGGCTAGAGATAGAAGCAATTTTAGGAAAGATTTTGGCTTCTTTGTTTCTTAATTTCTTCTTATACATAAGCTACCTAGTCATATTCATGACTTTTGTGATACCCGTGGTGCAATTGCTTTTGCAGATATTATTATTTATATGAATTTTTAAATATTGTGGAAATATTGGTTGTTGACTTACAAATATAAATATTAATATATTGTTATGAATGAAATATTGTTATTCTACTTATTGTTTGTTTGAAAATATAAAAGGAGCCATCATGTGAGTAGTGATGATTCCAACTAACAAGAAGCAGTGGTAGTCCAAGGAAGGACAATTTTGGTGATAGTTGTCACAGTTAAAAAAAAAAAAAAAATCCTTCATCTTTAAAAAGATTCCTACCATTGGAATGAACATGACAAGAGAGAAAGGTCATGGGTGGAAAAATAGGAAAAAAGATTGAGAGAGAGAAATGCAATCTGATGAAAATTTCTAGTGGGAAAGAATGACTGGACCAGAAAGAAAAATAAGGAAGTAGGCCCATTGCAAGGAAAAGACCCTTTAGTGGAGGTTCTTGTGGAACCCCTATAAATATAGCCCAAAAATTCATTTGTAGTTCACTAGTGGAGTTGGGCGAGCAGATGTTTTTTAACGGTGTGTCTATAATATACAAACACACCAATGCTTTACTATACACATACGCATTGATGCCTAATAAAACATGGTGCACCATAGAAGATTTCTTTTTTTATAAAAAAAAAATTACGATGTGTTAAGTACAAAAGCGCACCGCTGCATATACTATTTATTAACATTGAAAAAGGGTTAAATTTTGATCTTGTCTTATACAGAAATGCAACAGAATAGATATATAAACATAAACATGGAGATGCAACAAAAATA
>APFE030736457.1:98839-132153 GCA_000404065.3 Pinus taeda | reverse complement strand
CGAACATACCACTACCTCCAACCAAGATTTATTGATTGAAAAACTAGATTAACTCAACAACGTTTCTTCACATCAATCGAACATACAATAGCTCAAACTAGGATTTATTGATTGAAAAACTAGATTAACTCAACAAATTTGTATTCTTAGCGATGCAAATAAAAATGCACTCCTCATGCTCTCCAAATAATTAGCTCCAACCAAGATTTATTGAGTGAAAAACTAGATTAACTCAACTCATTGCACATATTATTCCTTTTCCCATTTTTATGTTTAAATAACCATTGAATTTTATTTTTGCAGGTATTTCCTCATTATGGGCAGGGAAAAAATTGAATCAAATTTGTACACCTTTTCTTTTTTCCACTTTTCTTAAAATCTCACTATTTGATAAAACCAAATTTATTTCCAAAAGTGCACATTGTATATTTGTGTCTTCAATTTTCTAACTATTACTTTCCCCTTTTTAATTGCAGATACACAAATCAAATCAACTGCAAAATAATATAGCTACACTATTCAATGATGAATAATTTTCCACAGATCCATTTTTGAGACATTTTTAAGATAGATGAGAGACCAAAATAAAACCTTTACTCGACAAACCTCATTTTCTTAGAGGAGCTCCCCCTGAGATATTGAAATTTCTGCTCCATGCTCCCCCTGAGGCTGGACTAGCCTCAATCTCCTTTTTGGTCTTTCTTTCTTCAAACGTTGATGTACCACTTCTTGGTCAGATCTTCTTCTGGTTTACTTTTCCTCCTCCATAACCTTCTTTGAAGACTAGATCCCTTAAGGGATACAAGAATCAAGAAATCTTGGGCTTTATGGCCTAAATTATCACAAATATAACATCTAATGTGTTCAAGAAAAGGAAGAAATGACTCAACTATTTTGTGGGTCTTCTTTCTACTTCTTATGCCATGAATCCTGCAGTCAGTAGATTTGTGTCCGAAACCATTACAATATTAACAATACAGATAAAAGAATTTTTCTACCTAGTAACCGGTGGGGCCACTTGAATATTCTCCTCATTCAACTACTTATTATGTTGGGAATAGTTTGTCTTTCTACTTCTACAATTTGTTAAAGTATGTCCAAATTTCTCACAGCTAAAACACCTTACGTTTCTCATATTTTTCTTTGGCACATTCTTCAGCTCTTGATTTTGATGTTAGCTTGCTTCAATTTTATTGGAGGTTTTTGCTTTGGGTTTTTCATCAGTAGCCACCTTGGATCTACTCTCTTATAACTCTGTTAAGTGTTTTCTGTAATCTTTAGTCTTTCTTCCCATCTCCAACTGATTTTTCGGATAAGAATTTTCTTTCTTGAAAAAAAAACTCTTTCTCCTCAAGAATTTGTGGCAATTTATTTAGATCTCTATTGTCTAAAGTGAGCTTTTCAATTAGCCTTTCTTGAGTTATGTTTTCAGCCTCAAGAGCTACTAGTTTTTTAAACTCTTCATCTTCAAATTCCTGCACTGGAAATACACCTTCCTCACATCTTGAGGAATCAATTTCAAAACATTGATCATTAACTTCTTCAATAACCCTAAAATCATCATCACTAGATTGGAAAGGAAAATGTCCATGACTGAAAATACTATTTTCCATACCTTTTACCAACAAAAGAGGTTCTTCAGGTTTTGCATCTCTTTTTAACTTGTTTGAAGCTCTTCCTCTTCTTAGATTGTTTCCTCTTGTTTTTGTCCATGGTCCCACCATCTACCCTCAAGTGATTAAGCTTCACAAAGAGAAACCCGCTTGATACAATTGTTTGAAATAAGCTCACTTACTGGGGGGGGGGGGGGGGGGTGTGGTGATCAATAGTGCAAGGGTTTATTATATTTTAAAAACTTTTTATCACAACAACCAAGAATCAATAACCCATTATCTAACATATGAATATATAGTAAATCAACATGTAAAAACACCATGAATAGCATCATAAACATGCACATAAATGGACACAACTATTTTGGTGGAAAACCCTCTGTAGGGAAAACAACCACCCGTTGTTGTTGTTGTTGCTCAAATATTTTATTAATAGTTGAAAAATTGTACATGGAGTAGCTAACATCCACTAGCTGGAAGACTCAACTCTTATAACAGTGTGTCGAAATCCATTAGCTAAGAAGTACATAGTCACACGACTCTGGAAATAATCATCTAATGAAAGCCTCCACAACCAATGAGCCTCAACTAACAACCATTGGAATATCTAACTACCATTGGATTGAGATTCTCCTCTTCTAATTTATGTCTGCTATTCTCCACAAGCATGAAGTCTCTACGCCTCCAAATCCTCCATGTGAACCACGTTTCAAAATGTTTCAAACTGGGTTTTCAAATCTGCTCAACACGAGCAACCCAATAGTTACTCTAATCTCAATTTGAAAATGATAAGGTGATATGCACCCTTTACTCCAAAACAACTGCAGATATACAATATGCTGAAAAAAAACATTATAGCATCCACTCACACTCTCACTCAATCTGTCACCTCACACAACTAAATCAATAAATCATTCTTCTCACAAAAGTATATGTCAAAATATCCTCAATAATCTCTAAAAGTGAAAACCATAGGAAAATACCATAGTTATCCTAATACCATAGACACTTGTACCATGGTTATCTCCAAGTGAATACCACAGGTAAATATTATGGTTATCCCAATACCATAGACAACTGTACCACGGTAATATCCAAGTCAATATCACAGGTAAATACCGTGGTTATGCCAATACCATGGACCCTTGTACCATGGTAATCTCCAAGCCAATACCATAGACGGATACCATGGTAATACCAATACCTATAATGGCAATAACAAGTGCCAACTTGGACCACATATACAAACATATAACAATCAACCTCAAACTAATACCAAGGGAAAATACCTGTACTCATGACTAGTCCTATAATCACACCCTCAACACATGAAAAACTCTTCTGCAACCACACCCACAAGACTGCATCTGTGCGGTTAAAGGCATACAATCACGCACATAAAATTGGCTTCATGCAGTTGTGGCAGAGTATAGAGAAAAAAAAAACATCTCACCCCAGACCTTTACCAACCTGCTCCACAACTCTCCAACCACCTGCACAACTTTCATTAGCTATATGAAAAACTCATCAACCATACATAACATCTTCCATAGCAACCATACATAACATCTGCATAAGCCAAGTCAACATAAGCCAGGCCAAACCACCCACAACAATATAACATCTGCAACCAGTGGCACAAACCAACAAATTCATCTATAACAAGCCACCAAAAATGCAATCATATGACAACACGTGCCTAGGTTGACATCAATTCCATCCATAAAACACTGTAACACAACATCTCCATCATCAATGCCAACACAATCAACCCAAAACAGCCCAGACATGCATGGAATTCTAATTTCCTAGTTGGAGTAGAGGAAGAGGCACATTGTAATTATCAATTATATATGGATTGAGTGTACATGCGTGGTTGTTAAGAAAGTGAATCACCCTTGGTAATTACACAAGAAAATAGGAGGGAATTCCTATATTTTAGGAGCTAATTTCCTCAAGGATTGCACAAGGAAATGGGAGGCTAGAGGAGGTAGAAATTTGCTAAGTGTTGGCCAGACATCCTCATTAAGTAGAGAACAATTTTTCTTTTGCAGGTGGTGCTCAGAGTTCAGTTTCTCTATTCAGTTGATTAATGACAAGAGGCTTTAGGTGTTTTCATTAGTTGGGTTACCCTAGAAATCATTGTGTACTTGTGGTTTTTCTTATTGCATGTCTATGCGTGTTCTAAATTGTGATTTTCATTCTACATATTAGGAGAGTAGATTTCGTGTCTCCTGATTTTAGTACGATTTATTTAGTAATTGCAATTTATATAAAATTTATACATCTTAGAGAAAGTGGAAGTGTTGGATTAAAATTTTGTTTGCTTCATAAATAACAAAATAGACTTAGATTTTAAACTTCTATGGCCTTCTTTTGGAAAAATATAGTTTAGATTTTCTACAGTATTATATGAATCTTGTCGAAGTTTCGAATCCCAAAGGGGATCCATCATTAGGACAGTGAGTGAGTGAATGAAAGAAGATATTTTCCACAATATTATATGAATCTTGTTGATGTTTCGAATCCAAAAGGGGATCCAACATCAGGACAGTGAGTGAGTGAATGAAAGAAGTGATTTTCCACAGTAGGCTTTATTATTTATTAATTTAGGATTTTAGTTGGCTCTTTTTAATAAATTTGTTAATTTATTATTTATTCATCTTCCCTTTGGTTGTTTGACTCTTCTTTCATTCACTCACTCAATGTCCTGATGATGGATCCCCTTTGGGATTTGAAACATCGAAAAGATTCATATAATACCATGGAAAATACGAACTATCATTTTCCAAAATAGACTTTGTAAATTGAATCTAATATATCACATTGGAATAGCTAAATGCAATGCTTGTATAAATAGCAAAAAAGACTGTAAATTAAATATGAGATATCACATTGAAATAGCTAAATACAATGATATTAATATTTTTTTCTAATCAAGATTAATTACACAATAGACATACATGAACATATACACAAAATTATAATCTAATATTGATTCTTTTTGTTCCTTACACAAGTTCCAAAAACTTTGTAGCAAAGACGAACTAGCTCCAACACCTTTATAGTAGGGACAAACTCTCAAAGGTTTCCAGAAACATCCTTCACAAGATAATCTTAGAAAACTCTAAAGTTAATCACAAGAGGACCCTTGTCTCCCTTGCAGGAACCAATAATTTCCCTATATTACAACCTTAGGAGAGCTATCTAATTGCTTCTTAGCCCTTGCCACAACTAAAAACACCCTGGAGCGCTAACTCATAACTGTTTAGGTTTATTATAAAGTTTGTTTTGAAATGTTTGCATAGTTCCCTAAGGACACATTTAACAAAGGAGAAAAACTAGAGCAACGAGGCGACATATTGCGGGAAAAAATGAGACAAGTGGCACTCATAAGTGAAACATGTATTCCATGCAGGTTCCTTTTTATATTTGCGACTACGTGTATCAATTACAATTACAATTAAAAAATAATTAGAAGATTTCTCAACCTTTGATTTTAGAAATTAAGAAATTATAAATTATGATTAAAACTATTTTTGACCACTTGTCATTCCTACAAATTCGGCATTTGTGTATGGTGAATTTTTCATTTAGGACAAGTCTCAGGCCTTAGATGGGGACAATTGTTAGGTTTCCTTCATCTAGGGAGATCATTAGTAGACATTTTTATGATTATCAGGTAGATTCATGTGCACGCTAAATTCAAATGGCAAGATTGCATGTGGAGTTTGATGGATTTGCTACAGATTTGAGATTTCAGTATTCAAGCCTTGTTTTTTATTCAAAATATATTACAAAAACAATAAATTTTCAATTCAAAATATATAACAGAAACAAAAAATGGTTTAGAAACAACATATATTCACTAACTTAGAATCATTAAAGGAAGCAAGCAGAAATATGATACTCTTGACTTGCCTAGAGAGACAATTTGCTTCAAGGTACTTTATAGATAGAATGGTTGTTCCATGCATTCCATGGTAAATAAATTATCTCAAGGATTGAAGGGGATCTCATGGGCTCAGAGTATCTGTGGGCTATATGTTTTTATCCACAAGCAAAGAATTCAAAGAGTAATTCCTTGTACATTTCCATTTTTGTTGTCTTGGCCAAAAATGGCATCAATGTTAGTGTATTATTTGAGTTGAATTCACACAATCAAAATTAATCCATTGGATCATTCATTGGTCCTAGGTAAACTGATGGTTATGCATCTTTTTTTGTTCTTATATTTGACCATAAATTTCATACTTATTTTTCTCGACCTAATATTATTTTTCAAAAATTTTAAGATAAAACCCTAGCATGTCTGATAAACTACCTCTATGACTTGTTGTGAACACCTTCTTGATTGCCGCAAATAATAGGTTTAATAAAATTTAGTGAGAAATTAGTTTTTTCTTCCTTAGCATATAGGAACCATCTAGCTAGCTCAAGATTGATCCATTCCAACAACTAAATATTGAGCTTTGTTAACTTCTACAAGAACTAGCAGTAAAAATACTCTAATATATGGGAGATACATTGACAATAGTGATGCCTACCAAACACCAATTAGACCTATTATCCCTGCTTCTTTTATTTCTATAGTAAGAGGAAAAATAAATAACATCAACGATGAATAGCGAGGGAAATCAGGTGTTGCAAGCCCAATATTTTCTCATACTTTTTGATACAGTATAGGTAGTTTCGATCCACCTTCATAGTGACCTTAGATTCCACCCCATCTTGGTAAGTAACTTGAACCCCTCTAGTTGAATTTTCATCTTGCTAGGAAATAGTATTACACCTCCATGGGTTGTGTTATTTTTATTATCCCATTGCATATTGGCACCTATGCCACTTTATATCACATTAATATAAATGTTCAATCTGTTTAATTAATTGGATACCTAGGGGAAATATATGTGAATCATCTTTCTGCCATCAGTTTGTTTTAGCAGGTCCTTATTGCATGTAGATGAAGTGGTGTAGCACCTTAACACACCAGGATCAAGGTTACGGGACCTTCAATAGGTCGCAGTTGCAAATCTAATTAACAAAGGAAGGTTGAAAAAAGGTACATGTTTTTGTTATAGATCCAAATCTTAGTCTTGATGTTTGTGATGCTGCACTTATGGCCTAGGGCAACCCCTCCTTCCAGACCTGGTCCAAAACTTAAAAAACAGTGTTTTATTCCCTATACATGACATTGCCCTGAGCTAAACGCGTGTGTACATGGGTCTATGTATACCCAACCCGCGTATATGTCTTAAAACACTTAAAAAAAACAATCTCCTTAAGTTCAAGCAGAGATCACAAGTTTTACCTGTTGATTACCTGTTATTGCCTGTGGCCCAACTGTTCCCAACGAATTCCCAACTAAAAAACTACTATGGGAGAAGTCTAAAAAGTTGGGAAGGCTTAAGGGAGGAGAGAAGAGAGAGAAAGATTATTATGCTGAGATTTCCCTAACCTGATCTGAAGATCCTAGTGCCTCCTGCACTTCCCCCATTTGCAGGAAACCCTTGTTTCCTTGTGTGTTGATGTCTATCTACTATTTGAGATATCATGGAGTAAGTCATGGAAGGAGTTTGTTAAAGGCTTGAGACTGGACGAATTCGAAGGGCGGTTCCACTTGGATCCTGCGAAAGGACGAATCAGGTGAAATTATTCCTTTCTGTACTTTATTTGTCTATAATAAAAGAAACACTTGTCTTTGTTCCTGATATAAATCTTCTTCATGTTTATGATATCCATGTTATGATTCATATGTGAATGGTTGTTTAATTGCATAACTAACTACCTTTCAATATACTATAAGATGATTTCTTTATGATGTTTAGTCCATATACTGTTGTACTTTCTTGAATTGATTGTTTTGCAGGTTGAAGGAGCAAAAGGAACTCCAAGAGGGTTTGGACCCTAGTAGGATCTTCTCAAACGAAGCACCACAAGTATGCCCCTTATCGTAGAGTTTGCTTATATTAGCATTATGGCTGTATGGAATGTGTGTTTCTCTGTATAGATAACCTCTGATCTTCTAGGGTATCAACCCAAGACCCTAGGGAATTTATCCCTTAATAAAATTGGCGACTCGACTGGGGACAACAGTATTGTTGTTCCTAGTTTGGGTTTATTCAAGCCAATCAGGGCTCAGCTGTCTGTTTGCTTGCTGTTACGATGTAGTCTGTTCCTGTAGGAACTTGAACTGTAAGTTTGACCAGTTTCTTCAGACTGTTTTTTATTTTTCTTGAAATCTTTTATATACAGTATTTTCCCTGTTTATAGAAGTGTATATATGCATGTTTCCTTAAGTAAACCTACGTATACGCATGTTTCCTTGAGATTAGTCTCGTATACACGCAACTGTGCACTAACACAGTCGCGTATATCTTATAATTTTCAAAGAAAATTAAATCTTTTTGTTTCTGGAGGTTTGTCTGCTGATCTGATTCAGTCTTGAACAGTTACTTTTCTGTGACAGTCTTTAGTTTTACAGCAAGTATCTGATTTCAAATTCTCTCTAATTGTGGAAAGTGTTGGCCTTATTTATTTTTCTTGCAAATGTCATCATTTTTGCTTAAGCACACAAGATTCCTTGCTAGGAATCTTGGCTACTCTGTGTCTTCAGAGTAGAATATTGATTTCAATCTTTGTGTCAAGTTTTGTTTTGGTGACTTTTTGGTTTGCATGTCAAAACTATATCTTTATGACCATCTGCTTTTCTTGCTTTCCAAAAGTTGTTGGTTCAAACTTTCTTGAAAGTTGTCTTTTCAATCTTTTGGTCTTTATTACCAAGCTCTTGTTGCTGCTTTTTGATTGTTAAGAGCATTTCGAAAGACATTTTTGTTGAGTTCTCACTTGTTTTGTGTTGCAAACTCGCAAAGTGTTGCATTGCCTTTTCTTCGATCATAAAGTTTCAATCTTGTTTAGAGCGCTTTTGAAAAGTCATTTTTGTTTTGCTTTTGAAGAAAACTTCTTGAAACTTGGTTTTGCTTTCTTGAACTTGGTTTTGATTTAGTTTCCTTTTTATGAGTGAAAGTGCATTTTTGTTTGTCTTGAAACTTGCTTTTAGTTTTTAGACAAAATGAGCATCAACAACTTATATTCTATCTAAACATTTTAAGTGAAAAATTAAAAATTGATAAACAAGTAACTTTCATTTCTTGATTTAAGAGTAGTTTTGAGTTTTGCATCAACATGTACTTTTTGCATTAGGATAAATTTGTGCATCCTTTTCGGCATTCATAGTTTTTTTAATTTTTGTGAGTGTGAAGCGTGAGTAAAAGAAAAGAAAAGGAAAATTTGTTGCTTTCTTTGAAGTTCCTCTGAACCTAGTAGAAATTTCTTTCATCGAAAAACAAAAACAAGTGCATTTGTAGATAGTTTGGTTTTTATTAATTTATTTTGCATCAAAACACCACTAGTTTCACTTCTGCTTATCCCTTGACTTAAAGAACAACCCATTTAAAAACAAGCGCTAATTAAAATATACTAGAAATTTTTATAATTTTCAAGTTAGACACACCAACAAGTTTTAGGATATTTTAGGGCCTTGGATTAGGCGAGTGAAGAGATAACTCTCCAAGGCCATTTAAACCTTCAAACATAGGAGTCTGAATAGTGAGTGAAAATCCAATAGCATTAGGGAGACCAAGAAAGCTCCAGATCTGGGAGTTAAGCACGAGGGTTTTTGAAGACAGGGAAGAGAGATACCCCCTCTCCTACTTGTCAGATCTTACCTCAAGACTGTTCTACCTGGCTTCCGATATGAGTTGGTAACCTTAGTTGCTACTCCTAGGGATCTACATAGGTGGCTGCGAAGGGGAATCCCATGGCACCTGAGGTCGACATTGTATCACTCTCTATGGTACTACTGGAGGGCACCCTTATGAAGCTTGGGGGCTTGCACCGGCACAGGCTGTTGTTAGGAGGTCAGCGTAACTTCCTCTATTACCTTCGTTGATAGGTCTGGACCATCATTATCCCAGACTATCTTCAGAAGGCCCCTTACTTCACTTTCTCGTATTTTGGTGTCCGGTCCTCATCACCGAGAGCAGAAATACTTGAAAGCTATTTGACTGGCTGATATCTTTTAGGGATTTTATAGTGTGTTCTCTGTGCTCCTAGTTGGCCTATCTTTCACTTTTTTGAGTCTTTAGTTAGATCTTAATAAAAAATTCAAAGTGGCTGACCGATCACCTAGATGGTCTCAAAGACTTCGTGGTCTTTCACCACCAAGTTTAGAGCCTTCTCCTAGAAGGCGTAGAGGTAATACTGCCGGTGGGTTTCATCCCGTGGCAGCTGATGCATCGAGGATTGATCCTCCTCTCAGGGGCATTAGTGTTTAGAATAGGCCTAGTACTTCCACAGAACAAGAGAGGAACACTCCAGTTCTTTCTCGAGTTCTCTTTCAGACGGAAGATAACATAGAAGTAGAAGAACTCCCAGAGTCGTTAGCGGCTCCGAATTCTCCCCTACCTTCTAGTTATCCAGAAGTATTACGATACGTTGGGACTCCGAAGCATAGACCGTCAAGTCCAGGTCACATTACACACTTATCATCGATGACCACTACTAGAAGCATGGCTTCGACCTCCATTCCTTCAACAAGTGGAAATTCCCAAACCAATGCTTTTAGTTCTGGATTTTTCCCATTTGGCACCCATTCACAGGGTATTCCGTCAATTCCATTTAGTGCCTCCACATCCATGATGGGTGGATCGACTTCATTCCAGGGTTTTCCTTTCGGAAGTGGTCATATACCACATTCCAACCTGACAGTAGGATCTATCCCTTTTTCTTCTACAGGACAAAGTAGCAATTATTTCCAAGGTTGGACTAACCCTGCGGTTAGTGGCATGGGAACTGGGAATCCATTTTTCGGCCAACAAGGGAATGGGTCGTACTCCACGTTAGTTCATTTCGAAGTATTCCTCCCTTAGCTTCTACTTGGAATCCTTATCAGGGGTTATCGACTCCTTATAATCCTTTAGGAGGAAGCTTCACCGGTTATGGAGGTTTTGCGGATGGAGTTGGTCAAACTCCGAGTTTTGTTGGATCACAAGGTTCGCCTTTTGGTTCAGCTAGTTCTACTGGATACTTTGGGTAGCCCGGTGCCTTTCAAAACCCAGGCCAATTTTTTCAAAACTTTGAGAGCTCCGCCCAGTCTAGGTGGAATTCCCAAGGTCCTCCTAGGCTTCCTTTTCTGGAAACTTTGAACTTGCCAGATCTCACGAAATTAACAAACGATCCAATCAAATACAATCTGGCCTGGCCTCCGGTCCCAATCAAACTCCCTTCGGACATTCCAAAATTCGAAGGAAAGGGCGGTGAAGACCCAGGCGACCATGTAACCACATTCCATTTGTGGTGCTCATCAAACTCCCTTATGATGACTCGATTAGGTTGAGACTTTTTCAATGCACGTTGACTGGTAATGCGGCCAAGTGGTATATAGAGTTTCCAGGGGGCAGCTTTACATCTTTTGCTAACTTAGCTACTATTTTCTTAAATCACTTCCAGTTGCCTATCAGTTATGACGACGAAACTGAACTTTTGGCCACTTTTCGTCAGGACACAACAATCCATATTTCTAACCATATTCAGGAATGGAGACAGAGAAAGAGGCTCATTAAAGCCGAAATCCCTCTGAAATACCATCTCGAATGGTTTTTGAAATCTTTACAACCTGAAATATCTAAGGATGCCTCCATATCCAAAGTCTATTATGAGGAGCAAGCTATTTTTAGGGCCTAGCAATTAGAATTGATTTACAATCAGTCTGGGATCCTACAAAAAATCTTGCCAGATGCTCCTGGGTCTAAGGTTGATATAGTCAAGTCGAAGCCAGGTCCCCATGCGGATGGGATCATTGGATCGGTAGACACAAATGTGGTGAACTTGTTGAGCCAATTGTAGCAGTTGTCTTTGCAAACTGCTTCTAACAACCAAGTCACATCGTCTAAACCTTCGTCTTCCCAACCCTCTTCGATTAATTCCATCCAAACTGATAACCCCAAAGGAAATCAAAATTCCAATGGGAAAAAGAAAGGACGAGGTAAGAAAAAGAGTCAGGATGGGAAGGCTGATGCAAATAAATCCAACAATAATGCTAGTGGTGGTAGAAATAAGTCTAGAAAGAAAGTCAAGTTTCCATGCAAGTTGTGCAGTGGAGACCATTTAACTCATCTCTGCCCAAAGATTGAGGATGCTCAGTGCTTGTTAGGGCAACAAGGGAGTTCTAGTTCTCAAGCTGTGTTAACCAACCCTTTTCTCCCAGGTCAACAATTGCTTGCTGGCGCGAGTTCAAATCTAGGTACCTCTGCAGGGGGCATCCAGGAAGGGGAGAAATCATCAAATGTTTTCATGGTGGGTTCTAATGTCCATGTGGCCACTCGGTCACGTGATTATGGTGAAGATGAAACTTCCAAGGACAAAACTACTCCTGGAAATACTGACCTTCATATTGAGCGACCCCCTGTCGAGACTATACCACGGATATCGAAAGGTTCCGCTAAATGTGTGACTATTAATCCTAACGCTAGGGCCACCTAGAACTACTCCATTGTTGAGGATCTGGCTTAGAGTCCATGTGCCATGTCCGCTTTAGAGGTTCTCCAGTCGTGTCCAGCTCAACGAAGTGCTTTACTATCGGAAATTGGGGCAGTTGATCCAGCGAACTCTTTAGTGCTCACTTTCGACATGTTAAATGTCAAAAAGTGACTCCCTCATCATATGGCTTTTCAAATAAAGTCTACATATCGGAAAATTAACATTTTTCTTACCGTTATTGATGAAGGAGCTTCCACGTGTGTCATGTTGATGTCATGCTGGAAGGCCATTGGATCTCCTTCGGTCGTTCCTTCACCTACCCTCCTGACTGCATTTAATGGGAATTCTCACAAGCCACATGGGATTATCCCGGCCTTCCCTATATGTGTTGGGGGGAAGGTCGTCAATATTGAAATAGAAGTCATTGATGCTAACCTAGACTACAATCTCCTCTTAGGAAGGAACTGGGAATACGAAATGGACGTCGTTGTGTCGACTCTGTTTCGTGTCATTTGCTTTCCTCATGAAGGGAAAATCGTTAAGGTTGATCAATTGGATTATTGTCCAGTTGATCCCCAAGCAACTTTTGACTCTATTGTTCCTTTAGTGGATAACCCTCGTCCGCCTACTGAGAATTTAGGAGTTGGGATGTATTCTTCGTTGATGGGTACCTTTGATTTTCCCTCTCCTATCGCTATAATCAATGTCGTTTCATCATCTAAGGAGTCTCTTCAAAAGGATTTCTTCCGAACTCATTATTTTTCAGACCCTTGGACCTTGCCTTCACCTATGACCACATTAGCTGAAGGACAAGTTAATGGAATGCATTCCCTATGTCTGCAGCTGAGCTTAGATATCAGTCTATCATTAACTCTGCAGACGATCACTCTACTCCTTTTTCTGAGGAGGAGTTAGATGGTGATGTGGCCCCGGCCTAGACCCTTGATTCAACCTCCACCTTGGACTGCTTAGATACGGTTTTACCTTCTAAAGAAGCAATCCTCGAAGTAATGATGGGTGTAGATCAACCTTGGGAAGACTTACATCATCGTTCATATTTCCTTCCTCCATTGCAGGAAGTGGAATCTTGGTTCTCTGAGCTCTTTACTAGTGATGTTTGTATGATATCAAACCCTTTGGCTCCAGCACACTTTCGTGTCGAAGGTAATATGTCAGTGATTTCAAAAATGATATCTATAAACATCTCTAGGGACCCTAACGTGATCAAGAATCTCTTCATCGAAATCGAATGTTCCCCTAAAGAAATTCAAATTTACACCGACCTTTTCAAAGAATTTCGAGATGTATTCGCTTGGTCTTATGAAGAAATGCCTGGAATTGATCCTTCTATAGTTCAACATGAGATCAAGACGTATGAAAACGCCAAGCCAGTTCGTTAAAGGCTTTGATCGGTTAATCCTAGGAAAGCAGCAGCCATTAAAGTTGAAGTAGAGAAGCTTCTCAAGGTGGGTTTTATATACCCTGTTCCTCTTACCGATTGGGTTTCTAATCCAGTCCCTGTGGATAAAAATCAAGGAAAAATCCGAGTATGCATCGACTTTAGGAACCTAAACAAGGCTTGTCCGAAAGATAATTACCCCACACCATTCATTGATCAGATTATTGACGAGTGTGTGGGTAATGAGATTTTTTCCTTCATGGATGGTTTTTCCGAGTATAATCAAATCTCTATCTGTCCTAAAGATCAACATAAGACAGCTTTTATATGTCCCTGGGGTATCTTTGAATACAGAAAGATGCCTTTTGGTCTTAAAAATGTTGGAGCTAATTTCCAACAAGCCATGTCATATGCTTTCCATGACATTAAACATATCATCGAAGCATACTTGGACGATCTCGCTACTTGTTCTCGAAAGAGAACTGATCACCCTAGTCATCTTTGATTGGTTTTTGAGCGATGTCGTTTTTATAAAATTCAGTTGAATCCCAACAAGTGAATTTTCACGGTTACATCCGATCGGTTATTAGGGTTCATTGTGTCAAATGAAGGGATTAGGGTTGATCCCTTCAAGGTAGAGGTAATAGTTCAGTTGCCTCCCCCGTCCTCAATTCGACAACTTCAAAGTTTTCAAGGGAAAGCTAATTTCTTAAGACGGTTTATAGCGAACTATGCCAAGATCACTAAAGGGTTCACACATTTGCTATGGAAAGGAGTTCCATTTGTGTGGGATGACTTTGCGTAGTGGTTGTTCGATGCTTTGAAAAAGGCATTAGTCTCTGCCCCACTTTTGAGTCCACCAGATTATGGTAGGGACTTCCTTTTATATCTCGTTGCAATAGAATCAACCATTGGTATGACTCTCGTTCAGGAAGATGATGCTCTCACAGAGCATGTGATTTATTATTTGATCCGAGGCTTGATAGGTCCTGAACTTCGCTACTCTCCGGTTGAGAAATTGGCCTCGGCAGCTGTCCATGTTGTCCAGCGGCTCTGCCATTATATTTTGCTATGCAAAACTTTTGTCTTAGCAGCGGTCAATCCATTTCAGTTTGTCCTCAGTAGGCGAGTTATTGGGGGAAAATATAATCGATGGATAGTCATTCTACAAGAATTTGATCTCGAGTTCTTGTCCGCCAAGTCTAAGAAATCTATGGTTTTTGCCGAGTTAATTTCCGAGCAGCCTTGTGGAGAGGATACTATTTATGAGGAAAATTTTCCCTACGAACATTTATTCCTCATCTGTTCACTCGATCCTTGGTATGGAGATATCATTGTCTATCTCCAGACTTCGAAGTTTCCCCGTACTTTCTCTAAGGACGAACGTTGAAAATTACGTCACCTGGCTAAGAATTATGTTATCATTGGTGATACATTATATCGTCGAGGGGTTGATTCAATCCTTTGGCGCTATTTAACCTTAGAGGAAGCAGAATCTGTGCTCAATGACTACCACAGTGGAGCTTGTGGTGGTCATCTATCTGAGCTTGCTACAGCCCAGCATATCTTGCGTGCCCGCTATTTTTGGCCTTCGCTCTTCAAAGATTGTGTTGAAGCGGTCAAACGTTGTCACTCGTGTCAAGTTTATACTCGGAATATGCGCGCACATCTAGCTCCTCTTTTTCCCATTGTCACTGTCGGTCCTTTTACTAAGTGGGGTATTGATTTTACAACTTGTAATCCACCTTCAGCAGCGAATCATAAGTACATTATCGTGGTTGTAGACTACTTCATGAAGTGGGCCGAGGCCATGCCTACTTATAAAAATGATAGTGAAACAGCGGCATTGTTCCTTTTTAATCAAATTATCTCAAGATTCGGTATCCCGAGAGAGATTGTCACTGACAATGGCAGTCATTTCTAGAATCACCTAATGTCTGAATTGGCTCTCAAATTGGGTTTCCGGCAAGAACATTCATCTCCTTATTATCCTCAGGCTAATGGATAGATCGAGGCAGTGAACAAAACTCTCAAGACGATCCTGCAAAGGACAATCGACAAAAATCGATCCAATTGGCACCTTATGTTGTATCCGACTTTTTAGGCATACCGAACCTCCGTAAAGACTACTACAAGGTTTACACCTTTTCAGTTAGTTTATGGGATGGAATCTATCTTTCCTGTCGAATGAGAAATCCCATCCCTTAAGTTAGTTGTTGAGCTCCTTCCAGAGACTTCTAGTCTCGAAGAGCGCCTCCTTCACTTGGAACATCTCGATGAGCAGTGTCGAGACGCTGCCACAGTAAACAAGGCTCAAGAGAAAAGGGTTAAAACTCAATATGATAAAGCTGTCTGTCCTTGAGTCTTTACTGAAGGTGACCTTGTCTTGTTCTATGACCAAGATAAGGACGCCTTGGGGGTAGGAAAGTTCAAGCCTATGTGGTATGGTCCCTTCATAATTAAACGAGTTTTAGAAAAAGGGTCGTATGAGTTAATCAATTTTGAAGGAAACAAGTTGGCGGAGCCCTGAAACGGGCTCTACCTCAAGAAGTACTTTGCTTAAGTAGTAGCTAGGCAACGGATTCTTTGTACATTGTGTATATTTGTACATATCTCATTGGGAGTTTTTGATATCAACACTTTTTGATCTGCTGTGGCAGGCGTTGATGGATGATTTGGTCTATTTTGGATTCGCTGATGGTGCTAGTCGGCACACTCGGAACCTTGCTTCCACGGCTTGGGTACTCTATTATCCAACTGGTCAATTGATGGTATCAAGGGGAGTATGCATTGGTCCCACTTCAAATAATATGGCTGAGTATACTGCCATCATTAATTTATTATCTGAGGCAATTTCCCATGAAATCGACTCATTGGTAGTTTATCTTGATTCACAATTGATAGTGTCACAATTGAATAACATTTATCGGGTAAGGGATCCATGTTTATATCACCAGTATTTAAGGGTGAGGTTGTTGCAAAGATCATTTAATTATATTAATTATTCGCACATTCCAAGATCTCATAATTGGTTAGCTGATTCTATCGCTAATCAAGCATTAGACTGGCACATCAATCATTCATCACAGTAAAATTAAGCATCAAAAATTCGAACTGTATATATATCATAAAACATCTCGAGTGTACATAATTCTGTCCAAAAATAATATACAAAATTGGGACTCAAATGCCCATAATCATGTCCAATATATCTAATTCCCCGGCTCAGGATGAGCGGCTAAGTAGGAAACTACTGCATTGGCCACACGCCTAAAAGTGTGAACCCAGTCTCGTGGCATGCCAACCATGTGATGCTGCATCTCTACAGGAAGGTCCTCTACGGCTCGGTACTCCGTGAGTTAGTCTCACCAAGTGCCGTTGAACTGTGTATAGAACTCGCTCTGTGTCTGCAGTTGCCTCTTCGGCCCCTCGGTCGCGACGTCTGTGTCGTGGGAAATCATCTGGTCATACCGGCCCAATATTTGGAACATGATCATCATATTAGTCATTTGAATCCTATCAAAAACATTTTTCAAAATTCATTATTATATTTGAAAAATCACAAAAAATCATAAAATTAAAAAACACTTACCAATGTCGCCCCATGCTACGGTCGGTGGTAATACTAGATCGGGTTCTCCTCGGAAGTCCAACCCAGCATAAGGGTAGTCATCTATGGCGATGATCTGTTGATCCCACCAGGAAAAGAAGTCGTCATCAAATGCAGTCCATGGGATGTCCCCACCTCCAAGACGTTTCATCAGGTCAGCCCACCTGCCCATTCGTGGATCTCGTAGGGTGTTGATTGAAACCGGTACTCTAGGACGAAGTGTAGGGACCCTCTCAAAAAAGAAAGAACACAAAATAGTCCCATATCCGAAGTTTTTGGTCTGCCCTGTCTTGATGGAAGTGAGCTGGCTTTTCAAGCTGGCCAGAAGAGGAGTACACTAGTCGAATACGATGGTGAAACAGTCAACCGCCATGCTCATGGCTAGCCATGATGCCTGGTGCAGAAAAGTTGATCCGTTCACTCTAGCTATGGTGAACAAGATTATCCTCAGCAATAAAATCTCCACATGTGTGATTGAAATTTGACTTCCAACCTTTTTTGGATGTCTCGGGCAATAGATATGTACGTAGTCCTCGATCGAGAGACTGCCTCATGTCCTACCCCTGGAATGTACTACCTCTCCCCTTTGGGAAACGCTGTGATGAAATAAATATCTTCCACTTCTATCCTTAGTGGCATCTGGTCAATCATAAATGCATCATCCTCGATACTCCAGTAATCAATGAGCATCTCAAGAAGACGTGTGTTTTCTTTCATATTTGGAAATTTGAAGAATTTTAGCAAACCGCATCCCCGTAAGGCATCCAAAGCATTAGGATCATTCATGACCTCATCATCCATTGTGGTATGCTCTCTTTCTTGCCAAGTGACTGACATCTTGAAGGAAAAATGAATTTAGACCGTTAGTTTTTTTGTTTAAAATGTTTGCGGCGTATACGCGGGTCCATTTACACACAGTCGCGTGTAGGGCCCTCATGTACGTGGGTTTCATATTTCCAACCCGCGTATACGCCACGGTGAAATTCTTGGCAAAAAATTCAACGGTAAAACATACATTAAAAACTCTAAAACTAGTCACAATTGATTGCAAGATAAGTATAAGAGTTACCTGGGGATTTTGGAAGAATCTGAACGGTTGAATTTGGCATATGAAAAGTTTGCTCCTTTTGCTCCACTTCTCTGCTCTCAAACTCAAATGGTGAAAATGGTGAGTCCAAAAACTCTTTTATAGGCTTTGAAAATGCAAAATTTTTTCAAAACTTTATTTTGTTTGGTCTCATGTAACTTTTAACTTGGGAGCTTGGAATGTCGAGAATGGTTTGACTTCCAAGACATTTTGGACATTTTTTCGACAATTTTGAGACGGTTCCATGACTATTGACCCGTCATGGCAAGTATCGTTTTCTCACTGGCATATAGGTTATGGAAGCCATTTTTCCGTTGCATTATGCATACTAGCCTCCATTTGTCGATACTCTTGCCATAAGGTCAACCCCATCATGTTATGGTTCGTAAACCACCTTCACTCTCTGATTTTTTAAATCATGACACGATGGTAGGGCCATCCTTTTCATGGGCATCGTAGTTAGCACCTCACTGACATTTTTTTCCCATGCTGCTCCAACCTGAGTAGGCTCGGGAGTCCTCTGTAGCCCCGCCATGACTTATGCGATGAAGACTCTTTCCTCTTTGCTTCTTCGCTTCGTTATGGCCTTATACCCTAGAGGCTTCTTTGTGTTGAGTTGTACTACTGCATTGCATTTTGACCATTTGCACCTTTTGGCCTTGAGTCGGCTTCATTTGGACTCGTGTTTAAGCCAACTTTTGACCATGATGACTGCAAAATCAAACTTGCATACCTTTGACTTCTGCAACTTGACACACCTTGACTCATGGAAGGGACACACCTTTGAGTGTCTTTGACCAGTTTTCGCCTCCTTGCATTGAGCATAGGATTGTTCCAATCCCAGGAACTAGATAATCTGCTTCATCGACACTCGTTCTTTCCACTATACTATAGCATTCTTTTATTCTTTTTCCAGCTTAAATACAAAGACAAAAAAATTATATATTCCAAAAAAGAGCGGGAACAGGACAATATTTTCATTTATTGTTGGCAGCTAGAGTCAGTCATGTCGCCCTTGAACAAAGCACTCAAAACAAAGTCTCCTCCGTTTGGGCGGGATTTAGTTTGACTTAGGTATGCCTTAACCTTGTTATTGAGTCAATTCTCCCCTGATTGGTTATCTCTTCCAATCATATGGAGGGTCCGTTCGTGCCTCTTGCATGACGAACTTATACATAGTCATCATACGCTGCCACATAGTCACATTGAGTCGTGATTTTTGTTCAAGGGAAGTTAGCCTAAGTCGGCCTCTCTGCGGTGTCTCTTGAATCATTTTTCAGTTGGCCATCCCTGGTTGTCAGTATCATGTCTATCATCACATAAGCTATATTGGTCCTTTACTCATGCCGATTTGAGAAGGTCTCCATTGACTTCTTGCTGGCGGGTCTTGTCCTTATCGACGACAACATCTTGATCTGAGCACAGGCCTAGAGCTGCACCCTGGCCCTATTTTCATTATTGATAGGTCACCTTGTGCTCAGCATCGATTAGTATCATGGGTCTTTGACTGAGTGGTTTCCCTTGTGTTCGACATCAGCTTACATTATCACATATTGGGATTCGTGTAGTACCTTGGTTTCCATTTGACCCTATTGGTGGATACCTCGCCTTTGTGTCAACTTTCATTATTGGTTGGTTTAGAGGGTTTCTGTCGTGCGATAGCCACATCTTGTGTACACCGGAAACGTACTTCAGTTAGGTTACTACATCTTTTTCGTCCGATTCCTTCCACATTATTGGCCTACGGGTTACACTCGCGTGCGATTGATGAAGGATGCCTTATGCCTTCCTTCTAGCGGATCTTTCCCTATAGACTTCGACTCATTACTCTGGGACAAAGATCTAGAGTCCATTTGGAAGTACCTTGGGGTTTGCAATCATTAGTGGCAGATCCTTTGCTATCGACAGTGGGAAACCATCATTGTCTCCTGATTGATAGATTCTTACAGGTGTTCGACTTTAGCTCATCTATTCACACTTGTTAGATTGTACTGGGTACCTTGACGCAATTTATCATTATCGGTGAGTAGTCTCGTGTTCGTTAACGGTATACATCAATGACCGGTAATCAAACGATTTCTCATGGTCGACTTCAAATCATTTATTCCCATGTTGTAGAAATGTACCTCAGTGGTCGGTGAAGACCTCAGGTTGTATCAACATTCATTGGTTCACTTGACAGTTGCTCCTGTTGCTGCGAGTTGATACCACTTCACCTTATTGTTGCAGTCATCCATGGCAACATTTTATATGCTGGCACCTGAGTTTGCAGTGTAGTACCATCTTATTCCATCATGTTCATTTGGTACTTTTTGGGATCAGTGTTTGCTATCAGTGATCCACTTCATCCTTCAGCATCATTGACATTCTTATATGTGACATTCAGACATGTACTTGTTCGATCATGATCAGATGATCCATTATGTATTTTCTAGTCTTTTATACTTGTATACTTAGTGGATCCACTTGTACTTGATATGCAGACATGTTGTACTTTCTCTGAGCATGGGTATGCCCGCATCAGACAGTGTTTCTTTCTGATCTACTTTTGTGGCTTGGCAGGCTGAACTCTGGTGAAGTCCTTCTCGGTTTTTGACAAATTTCCTTTCCATGTACTTGCTTAATACATTTCGGCCATCATGTACCCCTTCTGCCCTCATATATTAGGGGGCATCTGTTATAGCTCCAAATCTCACTCTTGAGGTTTGTGATGCTGCAGTTATGGCCTAGGGAAACCCCTCCTTCCAAACCTAGTCCAAAACTTAAAAAACGGTGTTTTATTCCCTATATGCGACATTTCCCTAAACTAAATGCATGTGTACACGGGTCTGTGTATACCCAACCCGTGTATATGTCTTAAAACACTTTAAAAAAATAAATCTCCTTAATTTCGGGCGGAGATCACGGGTTTTACCTGTTGATTACTTGTTAGAGCCCGTGGCCCAACTGTTCCCAACGAATTCCCAACTAAAAAGCTACTTTGGGAGAAGTATAAAAAGGCTTCAATGGGAAGGCTTAAGGGAGGAGAGAAGAGAGAGAAAGATTATTATGCTGAGATTTCCCTGACCAGGTCTGAAGATCCTAGTGCCTCCTGCACTTCCCCCATTTACAGGAAACCCTTGTTTCCTTGTGTGTTGATGTCTATCTACTATTTGAGATATCATGGAGTAAGTCATGGAAGGAGTTTGTTAAAGGCTTGAGACTGGGTGAATCCAAAGGGCGGTTCCACTTGGAGCCTGCGAAAGGACAAATCAGGTGAAATTATTCCTTTCTGTACTTTATTTTTCTATAATAAAAGAAACACTTGTCTTTGTTCCTGATATAAATCTTCTTCATGTTTATGATATCCATGTTATGATTCATATGTGAATGGTTGTTTAATTGCATAACTAACTACCTTTCAATATACTATGAAGATGATTTCTTTATGATGTTTAGTCCATATACTGATGTACTTTCTTGAATTGATTGTTTTACAGGTTGAAGGAGCAAAAGGAACTCCAAGAGGGTTTGGACCCTGGTAGGATCTTCTCAAACAAAGGACCATAGGTATGCCCCTTATCGTAGAGTTTGCTTATATTAGCATTATGGTTGTATGGAATGTGTGTTTCTCTGTATAGATAACCTCCGATCTGCTAGGGTATCAACCCAAGACCCTAGGGGAATTTATCCCTTAACAGTTTTCTCTTTAGGAAAATAAAAAATCAAGTCCTAAAAAATCTTATTCATATTATGTACAAAACAAGAGGAATTATCTAAACAATAATTTGAACATGCCTTGAAAAATTGTCTCTCTTAGGTCTTCTCAGTTTCATTGAGGCTCGTTCTTTCCACTCAGGTATTTTTTCTCTCTAACAAAATATCAACCCGTTCATTCCACTCGTAGGGTTTGTTTTCTCTCCAAAAATAGAGGATGATTGTATCTATTCTCGAATTCATGGTCAAAATTTATTTCTTAAACAACTCGCTATGCCACTGGTTCTGGTGTTTCTTACCTTGCCCTTGGTGGTGCAGGTGAAAGAAAGGAAATTGCAATGGAATGGTGAGCACCATAGGTAGAACATGTTATATTATTGAGACTCATTACAATCCCCATGCCTTGGGAAAAACCCATGAGTGTCACAAAGATCCACATGTCAATCTTGAATGGAAATGAGATTTTTTTTATAATATAGGTATTACGAATCAAACATTAGATGTTATTAGAGTAATGCTAAGTAATGCTAGCATTACTTCAATGGGGAAGAATGTAAATTAAATACAAGATTTTATTGTAATATCAATGTGGCCTCTTTACCTCAGTAAGAAGCTAAGTAAGATGGTGAAAGTAAACTTTGGTTATTTCAATAAAATTCCCTAAATAACTTTGGTTTAAAAACAAAAGTTCTTTCAAAATTTAACATAAAACAATAAAAGGGTCATATGTTTTTGTGCCAACTTAATAGCAAAGGCTTAACTGATTACTGTAGTCCTCGCAAAAGGGTTACAGGGACTAATAACTTTACTAGTATTTAATATCACAAACTATTCCAACTATTGGTTATATAGTGTTTCATTTGAAGAAATTTAGGAGACAACTTACTTCCATGACTTTTCTTCAGCATGATTTGGAACTTTCAAGATGACAACTTACGATGATAACTTCTTATTTAATATTCAATCCCATATTTACTAAACTAATTAACGATCGAGAGAAGCAACTTTATTTTTCTTTGACTTCAGTGATCAAGAATTTATAATTCATTTATTTTCCAAGTTAAAAACGAGATTGGAGCCGTTTGAGGCTGTCCAAACCAAGCATTAAAAAAATGATTAATAAACATAGAATAAATTACTTAGAATCCCGTATAACACATGAATAACAATCTTATCTTAGCATGAAAAGTATCTATTTACATGCTCTGCTCAGCCTTTATTCATTTATTTATTTCCATTCAATCTACGCGTATTAGACCTTTATAATGCAAATACTAGGATGACATTGATATACATCTTTCTCTCATATATCAAATCCTTGCAAAAGAGTTCATAAACATGTCACCAAACTGCAAATATTTCATCCTCGAACGCGCGCTCAGAGCTAATACTACGATCACACTTCCAAACCCAGTTGCACATCTGAATCCCATTCCAACTTTCCATGATTCCTTCCAATACTCAGTCTGCACACTCCCATTGCCCGCCTCTTAATCATGAACAACACAACTCCTTTGAAGCATGAACAACCTTCCATATTATTTTTTCCTATATTCAATACATTGAGAGAAGAGAAATTTCCTATCTGGCAATGTAGGTACCCATGTAGCTTATTTCCTGAAATACCCAGAACTTCTAGATTCTTTTTTGATTCCAAATGAAAGAGGGAGTCTGCATGCCAAGTTTATTCGATGCTAAATATAGTAAAACCAAAGAATTCAACATCATGTAGATTGTGAAGGGGAATAGACCTATAATGTTAGTGTATCCCATGGCTATCACTCTGAGTGAGTGGAGGATGACCAATGACTTTGGAATTATTCCATCTAACATTTTGATATTCAGATGCAACTCAACGAGTGATAATAGATTTACAATATAAGATGGTATGAATTCATACAAACCATCGTTTGACATGTGAAAAAGGGTTAGGTTTTTCCATTTTTCTTCAAAAATTAGAGAAATTATGCCAGGTATTTTATTATTCCCCAAAAATATCCTTTACAGGTGAGGGAGGTGAGAGATATGCTTGAACGGAAGATATCTTTTGATATTTGCATAGGAGATCTGAAGAGAGACAAACCTAGTCATATTCCTAAACCAAGTAGGGAATTGACATTGAAAATGGTTTCAATCCAGATGAAGAATTTCCAGGGATGTAAGTTTTTGTAGGAAAACACGTATGGAATCTGCCAACCTGTAGTTTGTCATTGAAATATTTATGAGCTAAATAAGAGGAATTAGTGATTGGCCCCATGTGCGTGACATTACTGAGAGATTGGTTCCCTAGAGATAAATTTGTTCCAATGCCTCATATTTGTAAGCCATGGAAGGTCAGGGCTCCTAAACATAAAAGCAGGGGAAATGTGATTGATTACTATCAAGCTAGATAGATTTCCGAGATGCCATGGTATGGTGCCATCAAATCCCACTATTGACATGTTAATATATCTCAAATTTCTCAACAAGGCCAACTATGGGGGAATAGGTTGTCCTGTAAATTATTGGAGCTAACACTCAAATTCTCCAAATACTCCAAGTCAATCAACACTGTAGGAAGGAAGGCACCATTGAAGCTGCAATTATGCAAATCCATCGCAACAACATGGCTAGCCAGTTTTTCGCAAGAGACACCTTCCCAGTTGCAACCATTGAATGAAACATTCTAAGAAGCCAATCACCCCACAGGATCAAGCAGACTACTTTTAAAATCCATGAGATATTTTATTTCTTTATTCAAACAACTCTCCTCACCAGAAACATGTGATTATACCCCAAAAAACTATGCAACATATGATCATCCTTAACACAAAACTCAAGAGGCTATTTCACAAAATACCTATCTGCGTCGTTTCTGTTATTGTTTCAAATATATGTATGCATATTGCAAGCCTCTTGTTTTCTTCATGATAATTTCATCCGCCTACTAGACTGTGAGATCTCTGTAATAGATTCCTAACTTCCAATCGAATTTGAAAGTCACCGACAGTTTACTACACAAAATCTTGACCCATGATTCGAAGTTCATTGGTTGTGAATAAATGTTATATTTCAAACTATAGGTTAGGTGCATGACTTTAAAACCACAAGTTAGATAATAAATTCCTAATGTACACTCAAATTTGAAAGCCAGTAACAATTTACTAAACAAAATTCTGACCCATGATTTGAAGTTCATCGATTGTGAATAAATGTCAAATTTCAAACTATAGGTTCGGTGCATGAATTTCAAACCACAAGTTATATGAAGTGGTGGAGCTTACCTTATTAAGAGGTGGAACATACCTTATTAAATAACCTCACCTACATTTCCAGAGAGTAATTTTAATCCCTACTTTTCCAGGGTCTATAACGTCTGCCTCATTGTCAAAGTATGCCGAGTATGCATTATTTTGTTGTGTTTTTGCAATTTTAACTAAATTTTCAAGAAGATGTTTAATATTTCTAATTTTCATAAATTCAAAATTAATTCTATAATCTGCTATATATTTTATTTCTAATTTTCTATTATACTGTTATGCTACTACTATGCCCAATGATCCTAGAATTGATAAGGTTATAGATCAGTTACTGGGGTTTTATGAACAAATGTCCAATCAACTATGCAGAGCTTCCTTTCTGACACTAACAATGATAGTGTTATGGTATTTCTCCACCCAATGATGCCAGAACTGATGCAGTTTTAGGTCCTTTACGTAAGCGGGGGGGCGGTTAGGGGAGCATTGAACAAATTTCGAACTAATTTTGCAAAACTTCCTTGTGGGGAGATTTTCTTGTGCATATATTTCATGTATGCATAACTTTCCTCTACACACTAAAAGTCGTTGGCATTATGGAGTGCATGTGTCCAGCTAGCTGATGTCATCATTAGTTCATGATGGGAGCTACCTTATGTTGACATTCATGTCAACCTTATGTATCCTAGTTGATGTGTTGATGCCTTCTTTGTAGTATGGTTGCAGCTGGTTGTGTTGACATTGAGATGGTTATGTTGGCATTGATGTCAACTCTTGCTGTTAGCCTTTGATGATGTAGCTTGATGGTAGCATGATGGTCATGGAGGAGTTTTCATGTGTTGTAATGTGCATTGATGGACATTACATGATGGTTTGTTGATGATGTTATAGATAGATGGATGTTGCTACTACAGGTAGAGGTTGTTGCTAGGAGATGGTTTCTCAGGTGATCCATGATGTTTGTGTTGGCACAATTAATGAGTTGGCATACTAGGTCTTCATGCTTATGCTCATGAGGATGACTTGTTGAAACATTGTGTTGGCTTGTTGATGATTTTTTCGAGATGCTTCAATAGTGTACACATGTGTTGCAGCTTATGTAGATGTTTGTTGGAGAGTGGAGGACTTGTTGGCACTCTTACCAACTTTGTTTATTGGCCTTTTAGGATTATTTGGAAGTAACACTTGGGAGACTTTTTGATCCATTTGTTGAGGTTTTTCTAATTTTGGAAGAGGTTTAGAGGCATCTACAAAGGCTGGAGAAGATGATCCAACTGCTGGAAAAGGTTCTGAACTGAAGTTCCATTGTTTTTCTTTATGCTCTACCCCAGTCACTCCCATGCAATCTTGTGCATGCAAATAAAAGGATTTAGTTGCTGGGAAGCAGGCTTGTGTGTGAGACAAATCTAGTTCAGCCAGTGTTGTGCATGTGATTGAGGTTTTTTCATGAAAAATCCTTTGCATTCCTCGTGCAAATCAGATGAAAATTGGCATGGAAATTCCCAAAGGCTTTTAGATTAAGTTGTAAAGGTAGGCAATGGTTTGAAAAGGTCCTCTAATGATGTGAACACCTTTAGTGTACAAGTAGTGGTGTTATTGGATTTATTTAGTCCACTTTTTGCACCTTTGATCCCAACTCAAAGGCCAATTTTGCCCTTCATGTTTTATATACTTCACTTTGGAGTTGAGTGATGGTTGATTATGTGTGATAGTGAGTTAGAGAAGGTTGCATTTTGTGAGTATGCTTCATAGCCATTAGTGAGCTCGATTTCTTTAGTGTATGAGCTCTAATGGTAGTAAAATGAGAAAATCTACTTGTTGAAGCATAATATTGATTCCGATCTTTAGATTTCAAACCAGAGATGCAGAGGGTTGGAGTAGAGTTTATGATATAGATGTAGAGCTTAGTATAGCTCCATATTTGAGTTTATGACATTTTTTTTTCAAGTGCTACTAGCACATTTGGAACATAGCCATTGTGTTGTATGTTGCTAATTGTAGTATGCGACAATTATATTTTGTGTAAGGGTTTAATGTTTTGGTGGAGTATGTGTTGTGTTTTTGCTGTTGGTTAGTGATGGTATTTCATTTTTGATGTGGCCACTCATATGTTTATGGTATTTTTATTTGATTGAGGGATTCTCTTGCTGCTAGAGGCCATATAGTAGAGTTGAATCAAGTTGAGTCGAAAGTCTGGAATCTAGTGTGAAAATATATGAAATGAGGTCCACATAGAGTGAAGGAGAAATGACTTCATAAATGTGGAGTATTGATTTCGAAGTTTCAGCAAAAAGACCAATTTCTTAATCCAATGGTAGTTGGATAGTCCAATCGGAGTTGGGCGAGGATCAATTAATCATGGTGGCTTTCAACGGATGGTAGTTTCTAGATTTGTGTGAAAACATAGTCTTCTGATATGATTTATAAAATCAAGTCTCTAGGTTGATGAGAGTTAGATGATTGTATATGAGGTCGAGTCTCCTGGTTGAACGAAGTCAGAAATCTATGTAAAAAGACTATAATTGCTTAATAGGAGATTCAGAGCAACGCAACAACATAAAGGGTGGCTTTTTTTCCCGGTGAAGGGCTTTCCACCAGATATCTTGTGTGATGGTTTTTGTGGTTGTATTTGATGGTATTATTGTTCTCATGGTTGTTTGTTTTAGCTGCTTACGTTGTTGTTGGTTATATGCATGATTCAATAAGTGAATTTTTAATTAGTAAAATTGCTAAGAAGATCACACTACTAATTCACTCCCCCCACAATAGTGCTCAAAGGTTTCCAACAAAATATCTGCATAAGAAAAATTCACCAGGCCCATAGTCATGATGGGCATGGTTCAACATCAAAATTGGTGAACTTATCAATGCACCAAAGTGTTAGAGAGCTAAAGTCGGGTCAATTTCCTATCAAATTTGGAGAACATATTCTTTATTGAATCCAAAAGAAAATAACATATTCTTTATTGAATCCACAAGAAAAAAATGGAAGGGTTTCAGTTATTTTCTTGAGTTCTAAGTTTCATTTATCTATGCAGATGTAGGTATTAACTATTTCAATGTAATATGTGCTTTTTTGTTCTTGGTTTATTTGTTGTTTAATAGATCATGGTCACTAGATTGATGGCCATAGTAAAAACTAAAAAAGCACTAGTGTTTCGAAAGGAGTCGGTTAAGAAATTTGAAGAGATGTTTTATCATGGGCAATGTATAGTAAACACCGGTGTGATACTATGTGTTTCGATGACTATGCTGAACGTGAAAACATATCTATAAAATTTCAAATTTCCACATATGAGTTGAGAACACTAGAATCAGTGTATGAGAAAGATGGCTTTTTGGGAATTTCTAGAGCTGAGAATACTGAAAAGAATAAGTGTTGAAAGATGGTGAGTGTGGGGTGCACGAATCGTTTTCTAACCTTCATCACAATTTCTAGCCTATGCAATCTTAAAAGATATGGTTTTATTTTTTCATCAATGACAACCGTTGTGGTCGACAACAAGGAATCAACTTTGTCTGCAACATTATTTTATAGTGTCATGCAGGAACTTGCTAGGTTACAAATAGATTTGATGTTTCATTTGAGATACATGGAACTTTAGTATTAATCCCCGTCTCCTTGCTAAGTCACCATACTGCTAGAATTCTAGCCCATGTAAATTCAAAGTTATATGGTTGCAACTAGCCAACCTATGCAAATTCAAACTTCCAATCAAACTTTCTTAAAAATATACTTGAAATGTTAAGCCTCGTGATGTCCAAGCAAAAGGATAAAACATTCCATATATTTAGCTTACATGCACAAAACTAGTTTTCTAACCTTTGTCACAATTTGCAATCGAGGAAATCTCGAAAGACAACATTCTATTTTTTCATCAATGGCAACCATTGTTATTGTCATCAAGGGATCATCTTTGTCTGCATAAGTATTTTTATATTGTCACGCATGACCTTTATAGGTTACAAGTAGATTCAAAGTTTCCTTCTAGATACAATAAATTGTATTATTAATTTTGCTCTCCTCACTAAGTGTCCCTAGTACTAGAATTCCAGCCCATGTAAATTCAAATTCATATGGTTGCAATTGGCCAACCTACACCACTTCAAATTTCCAATCAATTGTTTTTAAAAGTAGACTTGCATTGTTAAGCCTCATGATGTTCAATCGAAAGGTGGAAACATTCCATGCATTTAGCTTATATTCTTTCAAGTTATTTGTCAAAATGTGTACAAATTTGGATTTCAAATTTGTACCAAAAAAGTGCACCACATATTGGAGAATGGTACGCCCCACTCTCTTGCGTATAAATGACATTTCAAAGTAAAACAATACATAAATTAAAGAAGTATTTATGAATAATATATCAAGTTGAATGCATGATTGAAACACAATTTCAGATGTTTAAGGCGCGAACATGCCAAAATGATCTATTAATGAGATCTTTGACAATCATTAAGGTATTACAGACTCATGTTCATGGATTTGCCTATGTTACTTTGTGAAATGGATCAATAATATTGCGAAATACATAGACAATGAAGCAGTTAAAGAACATAATAGACAAACACACATAAACACAACAAGTTTAATAAGGAGTTCACCAAACACTCATGGGCTACATCTCCTAGTCTAGCCTTCAGTGGTGACCTCTCTATTATGTCTTCAGAAGCAGAGTTTTTACAAAAGTGAGCTCAATTTGAGTCTCACACAACAGATACATAACAATAAGGCTTTACTTGGATCCCCCAAGTATTTCTGAGTACACAAGCTCTCCTCACTGACTCTTTGTCTCTGTTTACTCTCTGTCTCAGCACTGCTTGCCTCTGTCTCTATCAGTTTGTGGCTTTAAAGCCAATCGGCACTGTCTGTTCGTTTCTCCTTCTCGGGTTCTCTAGTTTCCCGGCCTCTGTCTACTCAGACCCCCCTCTAAGTGTTAGAAATCATTGCTAAACACTTTCAGGGATGGTGGCCACCTGTTTTGTAACGGAATAGACCATCGGGCCTTTGAAATCCCCAAAATTAGCTTTCTCTGTTTACACAGAAAAATACACTAAAAACTGTGAAAATTCATCAATCTGTCATTTATCAGATTTGAAACACTATATATTCCACCTTATAATTCCTATCGGGTCTGCCTTTATATCGTTTATCTCATCTCCACCGTTGATCTGGAAGATCTAGATCCAACTGTTAGAAAATTATATATTACAGAGCAATGGAACACATATAATATTGCATAAGTATAAACATAGAAAACCCATAAAACCAGAGAGACACAAATATACATTGTTCACCCAGTTTGGCTTACGTCCACCTCGAACAGCCAGTCCTTCCTTTCTATTATCTAGCAAAATGAAGATACACAACCTATAGTAGATATGCCGTAATATCCTCTGTTTTCTCTCACAGTCTCACCTCTCTGTTTCTCGCTTGGAGAATACGCATCTATTACACAGCCTCAATACAATGCCCTCATACAAAGAGAGGGGTTGCCTTCTAGGGCAAAAAACCCTAAACTAAACATAAGTTCTACCATTAGATCATCCACATAATGAACGGCCTAGATTGACTAGAAATTACTATACTTTTACAAGGCAATTTTACATTTGTTTTTAGCTTCGGGGGCATTGCCCCCGAAACCCCCGCTGGGGGACTGCTAGCCCCCAGACCCCCTAGCTAGGGGGGATCTGCCCCCTCGAACCCCCGCAGGGGGGACAAGTCACCCCCGCACCCGCCCATGTCGAGGGGTGTACAAACTTCTTTGGGTATACATTCGACTAAAACGAAGACCTCTAAATAATCATGCTCCACACCCAACACCAACAGTTGTGGTTCATTTCAGGAAGCACATGCATACGGGAGTTAACCACCTGAAAAGAGTGGGTGTCTCTCTCGAAGGCCAGGACACATGGCAGCCAATGTATGGGCTCGAGCGGAGCCCGACCAAAACCTCTTTTCGCCTTTGGTCCTCCCGAAATCCCGCCTGTTTCCTTTGTATTAAAAAATATATTAAACATGAAAATCCCACTCATATCAGACTTGAAATAATATACATATGCATTCATAAACCCTTTCAGGTCCGGTTTCATCGCATCAGCACTTTTTCCTTTGTATTTCGTTTATTTAACGAAAACACGAAATACAAAGGAAAAATTTGTTTTCTGGATCTCAAAATATATATAATACCATCTATATTTCCTTCGGGTCTAGCTATCACAAGTTATGTTTATATTGGCCCGCTCCATCGTAATGCTCCGATGCAATGTTGTGATGCGATTGATCGCAATTGCATACCGCACATACCCCAGGACGTTTGTAATCGCTCCTCTGTAATCGTCGATTGCCATATTGTGATTCAACTTGGGTTGTCGATCTACGTGCTTGATCGCCTTGTTGACCGCGCTGATTGCTATCGTAATATCTATGTGGTAGCCTCTGATAGCCTCTAATAGCTTCGCTGATTGCGATATGCCGATCAGATTTGGACCGTTGATCGGCCAGATCCGACGGCTCTCATGCAAAGTTGTTTTAGACCTCTGATACTCTATTTTTCCACTATTTCTTCATGTTTTTCACTCCTGATACTATTATCTGCCTTTTTTAAAGGTTTATTTTATGCGATAGTTTTGATCTTTAGAAGACTTAGAGGGTTTTAGGATCCATTTGGATCACACCTTCCCACTGGAAAAACTTTTGGACCACCAAAAGTTGGTTTTTAAGCATCAATCAAGTGAGGATACAATTTCCTCACTTGTCCAATCTCTATGCATCTTGCACTCCTTGGTTTTGAACCTTTGAGTCTGATTCTGAGGTACTCAACATCCCCTCTACACGTAGTTCTAATCTTCCTGTCCAGAAGTGTATCTTCCTGCAACTCATTAAGATATTCAGGCAACAAATCATCAATAGAAGGCAACTGACTTTTCTCTTTGGGATCTTCAATCAATGAAGGTTCATATAGTCTCAAGTTCTCTGCATTAATGACTGAATAGATATGCATATAAGCTGGCAAATCAAGGTGAAAAGCGTTCTCACCAAATTTCTCAAGTATCTTGAAAGGCCCATACCTTATTGGCTTCAGCTTCTTACCTTCACCTTGCATTCTATCTTTGCTGATGTACAGCCAAACTTGATCACTGACTTGGAAGCTATGCTCAATTCGATGCTTATCATGCCTTTCCTTGTACTTGGCTTGGCTTCTCTCCAGCTGTTCTTGTACCGCCTGGTGAATTTCTTGGATCTATTTAATGAACTTGGTTGCTTTGTCCACATCACTATGTCCATCAACTGTTATGTCTTTACTAAAGACAAAATCCAAGGGAGACCTTGGTGTAGAACCAAAACAAGTCTCAAAAGGAGATCTCTATGTAGACGAGTGTTTAGCACGATTGTAAGCATGTTGCACATAACACAAATGTTCATACCAAAGCTTGGGATGCTTGCTGCAATAGCCTCTGAGCAACTGGATCATTGTCCTGTTGACCACATCTGTTTGGCCATCTATTTGTGGATGAAAGGTTTTGCTCTTCTTTAGTTTGGTGACCAAAACTTCCCAACAAATCGGGAATATCAATCAGAGACACCAGAAGTGGGTAACCCAAAATGAACCCATACATGCTAAAAGAACAACTTTGTTTTTTGTTCAGTTGTAATCTATTTGTTACAAGGTATTAAAATACACATTTTGCTGAACCTGTCCACAATAACATATAAATAGTCACGACCTTTTCTAGATTTTGGCAATCCCCCAACAAAGTCCATGGAAACACTTTCCCAAGGATGAGAAGGAACTGGAAGTGGAGTGTACAAGCCTAGTTTTCTATTGCTAGGCTTGCTTTTAGCACTCATGGTACACCCTCTAATATATCTAGAAATTGTTTCATGCATTCTTGGCCAATAACAAAAACTTTGCAGCTATGCAACTGTTTTACTTACACCAAAATGACCTGATATTAAAGAAGTATGTGCTTCTCAGATTATGTTAACTCTTTCAGTTTGAGGAATGCATAACTTTCCCAAATGATATAAGAGTTGGTCCTTAACATGATAATTCAATTCTTCTACTTGTTTTCCATGACTTAAAGTTGCATATACATCTTTAAAATCTACATCTTGAGCATATTGTTCAAT
>APFE030736457.1:41982-88557 GCA_000404065.3 Pinus taeda | reverse complement strand
TTATTAAAAGATGTCTCATAATTTGTGATAACATTTTAATTTAATACTTGTTATTATGCATTGCACACATATTACACAAATACAGTACGCTCTATATATGACAATCCTGTCAAATCATATCTGCACCACAAATCAGATCGCATTTCTGAGAAGTGATGATGCCAAATTTTAAGAACGCTACTTTTTATGAAATTGACATGATATCCAACTTTCCGAACCTATCAATAAAAATAGGAACTCTAAAGATGTTGATTCTGCGGTTATCTTTAGAGAATTTTAAATTTTAAAGTTTTTATAAAATATAAGTGTATTTATGATTTTGTAAAGATATATGTTTTTTAATGTATATATTTTTAATTATTAATATTTCAAATTTTGATGAATTTTAATTTTTATTAGGTAGCTTGCTATTAATATTCTGGATAACATTTAATAATCATAGTTACGTAGCTTGATATTTAATATATAAATGTTAAAATTATTTCAAACTCTTTATTAGTAATATTTGTTTGTTATGGGGTGATTTGTCCAGAACTACAGTAAAAAAAATTATCAAAAAATATAGGTTGAAATTGTGAAAACAAGGCCAGGCAACGTGAAAACCGGTAAATTTAATGAATAAGTTTTGAAATTTTAACCATATTTACCGCTTAACAAAATCTAAATTAATTTTACACTTACATTTTAATCTAAATTAATTCTAAACTTTAACACTGACATAAATTAAGCCGCTAGCAAACCATTATGTAACTCTAATTTTTAATACAAAATTGATATAAATTAATTTAACCTTATAATATAATTTGAAAAAAATGTTCACCGACATATGAACTGTCGACATAAGACATTTAGCACGTATATGGCCAAATCAATACAGAATAGGTCAATGTTCTACGGAGCCGCCTAACATGGCTGCGGAACTTGACGCACGGAACTTCTAGTTTGAAACTTTGAAGTTTATTCACAAGAGATGAACTTCGAATCCATGGGTCGGGATTTTGCGTAAGGTTAACTTTGGGTGACTTCCAAGTTCGAATAGACGTCAGGACTCTCTTACGCTCTATAAGATAACGGAGATCTCACGGTCCAGTACGGTCCAGTGCGCCGACGAAATTATCATGACGAAAACAGGCGGCTTGCAATACGCAGACAGATCTTTGAAACAACAGCGGCCGTTGCCAGGTATTTTACTAAATAGCTTCTCGAGTCTTGTGTTAAGGATGATCATATGTTGCATAGCTTTTTGGGGTATGATCACATCTGTTTCTGACCGTGAGGCAGGTTGTTTCAATAAAGAAATACAATCTCTCATGGCTTTTAAAAGCAGTTTGCTTGATCCTGTGGGGTGTTTGGTTTCTTGGAATGTTTCACTTAACTGTTGCGAGTGGGAAGGTGTCTCCTGCGACACAAGAACCGGCCATGTCGTTTCGGTGGATTTGCATAATTGCAGTTTGACTGGTGCCTTCCGACCTGCAGTGCTGATTGACTTAAAGTATTTGGAGAATTTGAATGTTAGCTTCAATAATTTCACCGGCCAACCTATTCCCCAACAGCTGGGTTTGTTGAGAAATTTGAGATATCTTAACCTGTCCACAGCGGGATTTGAAGGCACCATACCGTGGCAGCTTGGAAATCTATCTAGCTTGATAGTACTAGACCTCACTTCCCCTGTTTCTATGTTGAGGAGTCCCGACCTTACGTGGCTTACAAACCTGACGGCATTGGAACAACTTTATCTCCAGGGAGTCAATCTCTCAGCGACGTCAGTCACATGGGGCCAATCAGTAAGTCCTTTGACACAGCTCAGAAATCTTACAATGACAAACTGCGGGCTGACGGGTTTCATTCCTACTTCCCTACAGAAACTTACATCCCTGGAAGTTCTTCATCTGGATGGAAACAAATTTGAGTCTGAATTCCCTACTTGGTTCGCGAATATGACTAGTTTGGTCTCTCTACAGATCTCCAATGCAAATCTCAATGGATCTTTTCCGTTCCAGCGTCTCTCTCAGCTTCCTCACCTGCAAAGGATATATTTGCTAAATAATAAAATATCTGGTAACATTTCTCTGATTTTTGAAGCAAGATGGAAAAGCCTAACCCTTTTCCACATGTCAAACAATAGTTTGTATGGCTCCATACCATCTTCTATAGGAAATCAATTGTCTCTGGCTGAGCTGCATCTGAACAACAACACGTTAGAGGGAAGGATTCCAGAGTCACTGGCCCTCCTCCGCTCACTTAGAGTACTAGACCTGGGATACACTAAAATCACAGGTCCGATCCCCTTAGGTATCTACACGATGTTGAAGTCTTTGGTTTTCCTATATTTAGCGTCGAATAAACTCGAAGGCCAGATTCCTTCTTGCATTTGTAATCAGACAAAGAATCTGGAAGTTCTGGATCTTTCAGGCAATAAGCTAGACGGGTACCTGCCGTCCCAGATCGGTAATTGCTCTTCTCTCTAGGTACTGAATGTAGCAAAAAATAATTTGGAAGGACAGATACCGGTGGAGCTTGGAAAATTGAAAAAACTGAAGATATTGGACATCAGCAACAACAGTTTAAGCGGACATATACCCTCGTCCTTGCAAAATTGCAAATTGTTGGAATCATTGGCTTTGAGTACAAACAGTCTATCAGGCACTGTGCCTGAATGGATTTGTCGATTCTCCGCATTCTCCTTCTTAGATCAAATAATTTAAAAGGGGGGATACCTATCCAGATTCGCTACCTTCAAAAACTCCAAATTATCGACCTGGCAATGAACCTTCTGTCAGGTCCCATACCGCAGCAACTTTCAAACATATCAGTAATGACCAATGAGTATTTCACAAGGTCTAGGCCCACTAGACTTGGCTCTTCACAGTACTATAGTGAAGAAGTTTATTTGGTGGAGAACGGTCACGAATTGGCGTATAAATACGTCGACCTCTGGATTGACACAGTTATAGATCTCTCGGCAAACAGCCTTACTGGTGAGATCCCCAAGGACGTTGGATATCTCAAAGGATTGCGGACTTTGAATATATCCCATAATCATCTTACTGGAGACATTCCCAAAGATTTTAGCGAATTGTTGGAACTAGAAACTTTGGATATATCAAGCAACCAGTTACAGGGTGCAATACCAGCAAGTCTTGCCGGGCTTACCTACTTGAGTTCTTTAAACCTATCGAATAACAACCTATCAGGGAGGATTCCATCTAACCCTCATTGGGACACATTTGGGCCAGCTTCATTCTTGGCTAATCCGGACCTGTGTGGGCCTCCGCTTCAGAGTAGCTGCGGTGGTAATGCTTCAGAGGCAAGCAATTACAGCAGTGCGCAGACTGAGTATTGGTGGGAATCGTGGAAAGCTGGAATGGGATTTGGATGTGCAATTGGGTTTGGAAGCGTTATCGGAGTATTAGCTCTGACCACGCGTTTCAGGACGAAATATTTTGAGGTTGGTGACAGGTTTATGAACTCTTTTGTAAGCATTGGATATATGAGAGAAAGATCTCTATCAGTATTACCCTAGAAAGGCCTAATATGTGTAGAATTAATGGAAACAAAGAAATAAATATATAAAGGCCGAGTAAAGGCCGAGTAAAGCTCTATTGTATGTTTAGTACTCCATTTTGTCATGCTTGGTTTGGATAGTCTCAAACGGGTTCAATCTCCTCTTAAACTTGGAAAAAAAAAAAAATTTAAATTGTTGATCACCGAAGACAAAGAACAATAGAGCTGCTTCTCTGGATCGTTGATCGTAGTAGAGATGGGATTGAATAAGTGCACTACCATTTTCATAGACCGTGACGTCTATCTAACTACAATTACGTAGATATTTTGAATCAGTGTACCTTACTTTTTCTTATACCATTTTTGTATGACCGTGACATCTGTCCAACTACCATTAGGGCTCCCAGAGGGAGGTTTGTTTGAAAATAAGCCATAACTACTAAAATGCATCATGACCGTAGATTTGGCGATGAGTCGTTCCGCCAAACTGCCTTTCCATTAAACCTCGATTTGTTTGACCTGCCGGAACTCCATTGATTTGTAAGATGAGCAGTAAGGGCCGTCCATTTCTGGTCAGAAACTAATTGATTTACGTAGGGTGATTTAGTCAACTCCGTTGTTTCGATTTAACTCCTTTGCTTCTACTGCGCATTTGTAATTGCTTTCCCGAGAAAAAATATATATATATATATATAACGCCCTTGTTCCCGCACGCCGAAGACCTGTATATACTCTGAAGAGGGAATTGCCTTTGCAGTCGCCTTCAAATGAACAGAGGATGCCAATTGATTTGTTTCCTCAGTCCAATGGAACCAGCTTGTGCAACACATTTACAATCTCTGAATGCAATCTTAGAACAGGACCGCCCTACTTTGTAAATTCAAGTTACATTTATTAAACTTTAAAATTTTGAAATGTTTTAAACTTTCCACTATTAAAAATGTGATTCAAACAAAATTTCTAAAATTAACAACATCCTCCCTTAAAAAAACCTTCTTAAATAGCAGATAGATAGTGGACACCCTTCCGTCATCTTCGTCTACCGATGGAGGACTGGAGAACTCCTTTTCCGTCATCTTCGTCTACCGATGGAGAACTGGAGAACGATGCAAGGATCATATGCTTATTGTGGTTTTTATGAATTTCATTGACTTGCGAATCCACAGTTATATTCTCGTTTTTATATTCTCTTCTCGCTTCTAACTGGCGTCTATTATATCAATTTCCACCTTAGTATCGTTGCATTCAGACATAGGCTTTGGAACAAAATTAGGGCTTGCCATTAATCGTGGATTTGCGCTATAAATAAACCCCTTACGATGCATGAGCCTTAGACATATATGTATAAAGTTGCAAGCCCTTCATTTTCGACTATTATTTTTTTTTTTTTCAATTGGAAAAAAACAGACTACCTTCATTAATTAAAAAAAAACAGACTACTTTTATTAATTTAAAGAGGGAGTTAACAAATCTGCCAACAAATAGCCACCTGAGGTAAATTAAACAGAGAAGACTGCCGAGTACCTCAGAGCATGACAGAGAATACAAAATAAAAACTCCATATGCCTCGCAGAAGCTCAATAAATGGCCCGTATGAGCAAAAAAGGAAGAAGACAAATTAGTTGGTACACAAAGGATCCAGTTTCTCCTGTGACTCCGTCAATGAGGAGCTCAACGAAGATCATAAATCATACTACTGAAGAGAGATCCCACTTTTAGAAAGAGCCTAGATTTCATCTATCATAATGTTGTAATTATAATGTTGTATTATATATGACTGCATTGAGCACCTTTATAAGCACTGGACGATCTCAAATTCTCAAATAGTAGAGGATATTTGCATGAATTCCTCAATTTATTTGGTTTTATCATGATTTTTCCTTCTTAAATTGAGAGTGAGAGACATTTTGCGGCCTATTATATTCAATTTCAGGAGCATCAATCTTCTATTTCTGGAATAATGAAATGTTCACATTTCAATCCATTAAACTTGTCCATCCATCCGATTACCGCTCGTCAATACCAATACATTTCCTTGCATTCACAACTGGGGTAGAGACCTCTGTGGCCGGTGATTGCATGTAGAACTGCCATGTAATTTTATGAAAAACAAGTCTTTTCTTGCAGCAGATAGAACCTGTTACGATTTTAATGCTCAACTGATAATAGCAAACCCTGTCCCTAGATCAAATTTTGCCCTGCAGAATTCTGCTATAACAGTGGCAAACATGAAAACTTTATTGGAACTAACATAACCTTGAAACAAGTTAGCCATCGTAAGATTTATTGTGATTTATCCCTAAGGGTTAGTTCCATTTGTTGGTGATGTTAATATTAGAATTATTTTATTGTGATTTATCCTTAAGGGTTAGTTCCATTTGTTGGTGATGTTAATATTAAAATGTTATTGATTATCTAGCAAGTTGTACAAGTCTTCAATTTAATTCTCTAGTGTTATGGCAAAGTCAATGCAATTCACTTTATATCCAGAGGCAGGAGTTGGTGATGGGACTTGCTTTTATTGCTTGTATCCTCCTACACTATGGGCACTTCCAGAAATTTGAACACGGGTGGAACTATTGCAAATTGATTACAAACACCAAAGTCAATGCAAGTCACATTACATCAAGTCACTTTACATCCAAAAGCCGGAGTTGGTGATGGGACTTGCTTTCATATTGCTTGTATCCTCTTACACTATGGGTGTATGGAAGTGGTGATGGGACTTGCTTTCATATTGCTTGTATAGTTGGTGATGGGACTTGCTTTCATATTGCTTGTATCCTCTTACACTATGGGTGTATGGAAGTGGTGATGGGACTTGCTTTCATATTGCTTGTATCCTCTTACACTGTAGAATTTTGTAGAATTTTTTACAAATCAGCTAGCTTTGATACCATGTAGAAACTTCCCATCTGTAGATCACCTGGTAATGCAATGTACTAAAACAAAACACTTGATCTACTTCTACAAACAATTTAACGGAAATTTAATCGAACATGAGCAACATCAATAAGAGCACATATAACTGATAAGAAGGAATCAATCACACATAACACAGAAGAATTTACCAGGGGAAAACATCTGCCTAAATCCCCATTTCTGTATTATCATACAAGTGGAAATATAGTCTGGATTACACAAAGCCTTAGCTCAAAAGCTATCCAGCTCTCAGTACAATCCCTTTGCTGCTCATAGATAGTCAAAGGCTTCTCACAAACCTTCTCCTCTCCCCTCCAAGCCTCCTATTTCTATGCACAGTTTTTCTTGGGTCCTCCAGCAACCTGTGTGATTCTCACCTCACACAGAACACTGACCTCTGAAATAACTGCACAAACCTGAAAGAGATAAATCCTCATCATGGATGAGCTTCCTTTATAGGAAAAGTATTCATCCAACTGAAAGTACATTGTCCCACATCTGATCTCAATTGGGTCTTTGACAGAATTGACATGCATCAGTTATCCATGAGTTAATACACATTTATATGAAAATAATAGTTGTTACATACATGCAAGCATCAACAAACTATATCTCACTAATTTAACAACTTGTTAAATTAATCTAACCGAACTTGAATAAGTTAAACTAAGTCAACTGATCCTCTCAATATAGAACTCATCCTTAATTCCTTAATCAGTGGAGCAAATCAAGGACACATTCCCCAAGTAGTGGAGAAATTATTGCATGTTCTCATAAAGACTTCAAGTTTGATTTTCCTTAACTAATTAACTCATGGAGAATTAATTAATTAATATTTCCAACTACAGTTAAAACCAAAATTAATTTTATTTCCTATAGATAGACTAGGAACTACTATAAATAGAAAGGGACCTAGAAATGCTATTTTTAGAACTTTTTATTTTTAGCAATTTCACCTCTCACCCAATGTGGCCAATGACCTCACTGGCCAAACTGCTATTTTTAAACATGCTATTTTTATCAGGTCTATTTTTAGTACATTCTAAATTTAACATTTCTTGTTGCACATTTTTCAACATACACTACGGGTGTATGGGTGACACAGTGGTGATGAAACTTTCTTTCATATTGCTTGTATCCTCCTACACTATGGGCGTATAGGTGACACTTCCAGAGATCTGGAAATGGTGATGGGACTTACTTTCATATTGCTTGTATCCTCCTACACTACGGGCGTATGGGTAACACTTCCAGAAATTTGAAAATGGGTGGGACTACTGCAAATCGATTCCAAATACCAAAGTCAATGCAAGTCACTTTACATCCAAAATCCAGAGCTGGTGATGGGACTTTCTTTCATATTGCATGTATCCTCCTACACTACGGGCATATGGAAGTGGTGATGGGACTTGTTTTCATTTTGCTTGTATCCTCCTACACTACGAGCGTATGGGTGACACTTCTAGAGATTTGGAAGTGGTGATGGGACTTGCTTTCTTATTTCTTGTATCCTTCTACACTACGAGTGTATGGGTGACACTTCAAGAGATTTGAACATGGGTGGGACTATTGCAATTCGATTCCAAACACCAAAACTCCAGAGGCCGGAGTTTGTGATAAGACTTACTTTCATATTGCTTGTATCCTCATACATTATGGGTGTATGGGTGACGCCTCTAGAGATTTAAACACGGGTGGGACTACCGCAAATCAATTCCAAACACCAAACTCCAAAGAGTGGAGTTGGTGATGGGATTTGCTTTCATATTTCTTTTATCCTCCTACACTACGAGCGTATCGGTGACGCCTCCAGAGATTTGAAGACGAGTAGGTCTACTACAAATTGATTCCAAACACCAAAACCCTCACAAGAGATTTGAACACGGGTAGGAATACTGCAAATCGATTCTAAACACCAAAACTCCTGAGGCCAAAGTTGGTGATGGGACTTGATTTCATATTGGTTGTATCCTCCTACACTACGGGAGTATGGGTGACGCCACTAGACATTTGAACACAGGTGAAACTATTGCAAATCGATTCCCAACACCAAACACCAGAAGCCGAAATTAGTAATGTGAGAAGAGATATTTCTTATGACCATCCCAAGATACTAATTGTTCAAGGCCATCATGGAAACCCACCTTATTGATTTAGGTCATGCTTCATAAAAGTCATAATAAGACCTCTTAGCCTATAAATCTTCACAAGAAAATATTTTATGATGATTTGTGTCAAACCTCACAAAAACAATATTTCTAAAAATATAACAATCATGTAACTAATCCAATTTTAGAAAGACAAACCAAGTCGTGTTATCTAAAGATCTACCACGATTCTAAAAAAATGTAAAAATAAATAAATAAATTATAGTACTCTAACTACAATTTTGAAAGACACGCCAAGTCATGTTATCTAAAGATCTATCACCATTATGCAAAAATGTAAAAATAAATAAATTAATTAAATTCAAAGGTTAAGGAAAGCTAAAGATAAAATTAGAATAAAGCTGATGTGCAAGCGTTAAAGCTGATGTGCAAGCGTGAAAAAAAAAATGAAAAGTTGTCACCCCACAAATCACTACTTTATAATCACATCACAATCATAGGCAGAGTATTAGCCCAATAACAAATATCAATTTGTTATTGCTAGTGGTTAGCATTAATGACTTATTATTGGGAAATTTTTTAATAATTTGTTTTTAGCGCATTAATTGTTAGCAAAACTTGTATATGGTGAATTTTAAATTTTATTTTTGAGTCTGTTATGCCTTTAATCTTTCAAGTTTTAAGTTGCAATACATGCATGCATCCTGTAGTTTTATGCTTGAATTTTTAATGTTTTTTGTTTTTGGATAATAATTTTTGTAGTATACATGTCTTCCATGTTTATGATCATTTGAAATAAAGGATTGTAGGTTGTTTGTTGTGTTTGTAAATATCTCTGCTTTATTGTCTTAGCTGCCTAATGAATTACAAATTTGGTGCTAAAATTCTTTTCAATTGAAACCAAATTGTTATAAAGAGTTTTTCTTTTGCTCAAAGACACTTATAATTTAGAAGGATCGAAGAAGAATTCCTCATCCATGTGGAATTATTCAATTAATACATATAAAAATAATAAGTGAAAACTCACTTTAAATACTATTGAAGTTGAAATATATTTTTTAGAAGTTGAAATATATTTCTTAGAAACTTAATGAACGTGAAATTAAAATGAACATAGATTAAATCATTTTTTTTTAATAAATTCACGATGCAAATATTCATAATAATTAAATATAACATTTTTTTTTTTTTAAAATTATAAATTAAAAATCATTAAAAATATTTTAAATGAAAGATGTTAACAATTTCATTGGGCTACCTTAGCTTTCTATTCATCCATTTTTATAGTTATCTATTGATCCAATTAAGTAATTAAGTGAAGCTTTTTATTTATTTTTTGAAGAAATTACCCTATATTCTCAATTTAATTGTGCTATTTTCATATAGACACTGCATAATTAATTAATTAATTGGTCGAAATTGCACTTATCATTTTTTTATTAAATAGTATTGTATTTTCCCTAAGAAAACTGATAATATTTGGATGCTAAATTCAAATTTAGCCTATATTTTTAGAATTATCACAATTTAACAATCTTATCCGTCTCTTTTTTTTTACACTCTTTAGAACCATGGCCAGTAAATAACCCATTATAACAATAAATTATCATTTAGAAAGTTTAGGATCATGGTAAAGAAAAGTTATGGAAGTAAGTTGTCGCTTAAATCAAGGACGAGATAGCTACAAATAGAAATAGGTAGTGTATTATAAATTTGTATTTCACAATATCTACCATATACTTTGATTAAATTTATTTATTACGTATATTATTTTAAATGGTTTCTAATTTTAAAATAATATTATTTTTTAATTGAAATTTTAATGTTTATTAAATCCATATTTAAAGAACATCTGTGCTTTTTTTGATAGGTTGTTATTTTATACTACTTACTTTACTTGATAGATTGTTCAACTTTATACTGCTTACCACTTTTCAAAGTAAAGTAGATTTATATGTTAATTTTTATTACAGTGTATTATTTAAAAAAATTGTTAGTTTTTACATGTTATCTAACATATAGGAATTTCTATTAAAAAAAAGAAATTTAAGAATTTCCAATTGTATGGAAGTGTTATTAGATTTTCTCTTTGAGTTATATAGTAATTAATTATGTTTTATGGTTTTAAGTTAAGGATATGGTAAATTTATATGAATATTTTAGTTAGCATTATATCTTTTAATTTATTTATTTTTTTACAATTTTATAGGGTTTTTTATGAGGTAGAGTATTATTTTAGGTTAAAATATAAGTTTTTAAAGTAATTTTTCACAATAAAATAATGTTAGATTTAAGCTTATTATTACTTTTCTAATATTAAATATTTCCGTGTGTGATCCATTGACTTTAGTTTTTCGTTTATGATCTTCCATTGCATTGCAAGTTTTTATCATGTTTTCCACTACTTTATAAACATTTTCATGCTTTCGAGCATTTGGGTTTTTGTTTCCTTATAACATGAGGGTGAATGCATGAAGATGGGTTACACTTTTGGGGCAAATGTGGCAATGAAATTTCAAAATTTTCCTCTTTTATCAATTTGAAGTCCTCAAAATTCATATAAGCATTATGACTTTTGATTCCGAGTAAAAATACAATATGTGGAGAATTATTTTGTTGCCCTAATGATATTTTTGGCAAAACAAAATTAGTGTTGTATAATCTCTCAATTTTTCATTATATGCAATAGTTGTCCTTACAAATTTTCTCGCATCTTGAGAGGTATGCAAGCTTCATATTGGATTGTAAAAAGTGCAACAAATAGAAGACATACACATACACACACATATAATTAATTAATGTTATGACTAAGATCTAGTAGATAACCTCAAATAAAATAAGATCAATTAAAACTTATTTGTAACAATTACATCTCCGCATCTTTTAAAATTGAATAAAACTTATTTCAATCATAAGGAATTGATTGAAATACTGAGATAGCTAAGTAAATTTAGGAAAATTAATAACATTATATAAAATTATAGAAATGTTATCATATATTGTTTTTTGACCTATATTAAATTCTAATATGATTGACTTATATCATGTTATGACTAAGCTCTTGTAGGTAATCTCAAAAGAAATAACATTGAATAAAACTTATTTGTTGTTTACATTACATCTTTTAAAATTGAATAAAAATTATTTCAATCCTAGTTGTGTTTTTTAATTGAACACTGAGTTGTGGCGACTCCTCTAGCTCTGTCAGAAATACCATGCTCCGAGATGGTAGTGGCAACCATATCAAAGGTGGTGGTACATGCCTAGGGTCCCTACGACCCCCTTCACAATCATATGTACATCCTAGGATGCCTCGATAATAATGTGATCCGATACAAGTGTAATCCAACCTCATATGTAACACGAACTCTACATATATATACTTGGAAAAATAAAGGGTGACTTGGTCATGGCGGGGGAACTGGCCCTAAGCTCCAATGAATAGATCATATGCAAAAGGGGTTGCTTCAACATTCTTAAAATGTTTGAGTGGAATCAGACCTTTATGTCTAACAGGGTGATCTGGACAGATGTCGAACAATTCCCCACAAACATCAATGTTATTTGTTGCCTCTTTAACCACCTCCCAAGTATGTGGGCCTCTAAAATTATGCCTCTTAATTGTCTATATGAAATGTAGGAGGTGACTCTCTGGGACTAACCTTCGGTATGTCTCAATTAACCATTTGATGATTTCTAGCATCAAAGACAAAATACGCCTAGTAGGTGAACTCACAGGGATGTTAATCAACTCTCATGAGATCCACGTATGCTTGGTCGTAACATCCTCCAATGTGATACTAGTTGTAGCATCATCCCATGGAGGGGTCGATGTTGCACTGTGATCCTCAGTGTTGCCTCGCTGAGGACCTGCAAATCATAAACATAATTTAACAAACTAGAAGCATACTAACAGATACATTAATTTCAAACACGTCAGTTGAAAATGATTTAAAAATTAAAGACAATTTCAAGGCATAAAAAATAAAGTTTAAATAGGACTAAAAATGTAGGAGGTGTACTTGAAATAGGTAAGAGGGCAAGACCTATGAGTGGAACATGCACTTTAGGTGGGCTACCTGGTCGATCATCAACCTGATCATGTATAGTAGATCCCCCCACACTCTGACAACCTGTGGTTGGGCGGTGTATGGGAGATGCCTATGCATATTACATATACATATAAACTAATCCAAGAAAAAATGTTGACTAAAATATTACATATAATACAAAAATATTACATGTAATACATATAAACTAATCCAAGAAAAAAATGTTGACTTAGAAAGAATGTTGACAAGGAAACCATTTCTAAACTCAAGTAGGATAATCTAGCACGAAGTCCTAAACTTTAGAGTCCATTTTTTGATAATTTGTCAACCAAAGTATTGAGTTCCATGTAAACATAATGGAAATAAGTGATCAAATCTACCTTCACACATTTTCCCATTTCTAAATAACGTATTTTATTCATAGGGCATAAATATGTAAATTTATATATAAAAAAAATTGAAATAAACCTATTTGCAAAACTAATAAAATTTCATGCCAATCAAATAATCCAATAGAATTTAAGTTCTTACAATATTTGACTTTGACACATGACATGTACTAGGTGGAGGCACATGAAGACAATGTTTCTTGTACAACACATTACATAATCAAGTAATATGGTACAAATTAGAAAAGAGTCAAAATTATTTTATTCACTTTAAATACACATTTCATGATAGATTTAATGTATCTATCAATGATGCATTGTTGAAAATTGAACTTATATATATATATATAAACCTTCAGGATTAATACTATAAATCCAAGGGTTTATTAATATTATTAACTCAAGGGATTATTAAACCCAAGGTATAGTAAACCCAAGAGATTATTAATAGTATAAACCAAGGGATTAATAAACTAAAGGATAGATATTTGAAACCCAAGGGATTATTAATATTAAAATTCAATGAATTATTAGTATAATAAACCCAATGGATTAATACTATAAACCCAATGGATTTTAAAATTAAGGGATTAATATTAAAAACCCTAAGATTAATATATGAAATCTAAGACTGATATTGTAAACCCTAGTATATTATTAGACATAGTAGGGATTAATATCATAAACTAGTAGGATTGATAAATCCAAGGGATTATTGATATTATAAAACCGAGGTACTAATAATATTATAAACTTAAGAAATTAATAAACACAAGGAATCAATATTATAAATCTAATGGACTAATAATATTATAAATTCAAGTGATTAATAAACCCAAGGGATCAATATTATAAAGCTAATGTATAATAAACTAAAGGGAATAATACTAAACCATATGATTTATAATATAAATGCATGGGACTATAAACCCTAAGATTAATGTTATAAACACAATATATTAAAAACCCTAGGATTAATATTATAAACCCTACAATTATAAAAGTTAAGATTATAAACCCTAAAGCCACTATTATAAACCAGAATAAACCGTAAACCTTAAACCCAATATTATAAGCGAGAATATTAAATCCTAATTTACTCAATGTCCCAATGTAGCATTAAATAAATTGTAATGTATGTATCATTGTGACAATGATTGTCGCACTATTTGTCGCATTGCAATGATGCTTGTTACAATGCAAAATTGGACATATTTTCATACCATTTCAATGTAACAATATTGAACCATAATATTAAACAAAATATTATAAACCCAACATTATAAACCCTAAGATTAATATTGTGATCCCTAGGGTTAATATTATAAACCCAACAATAAATGCTATAAATTGTAGGATTAAGATTATTAACGCCAAGATTAAAATTCCAAACCCTTGCATTAATTTTATAAACCCTAAGGTTCTTAAACCTAATGTTAAACCCATTATAAACCAAAAGTTTCAAACCCTACTACTAAACGCAATATTACAATTCCAATATTATAATCCCCAATATTATAAACCCAATATTAAACCCTAATATTATAAACCTAATGCATTAAAATTGACATTAGAAGGTCAATCATGGTTGATCATGGTTCTCCATGGTTGACTATGAAATTGACCATAGTCAACCACATTAGAGGGTTAATCATTAAAGTGTTGGTTATGGTCAAACACATCAAAAAATGTGATTGATCATGGTTGATTATGGTTTACAATCATTGATCATCCTTGACCCTACTTGATCATGGTTGATATGGTTAACCATAGTTGATTATAGTTGGTCATGAGTTATCATTGTTGACATTAACTGACCATTATGTTTAACCATATTTAACCATAAATACCTTGCTTGAACATGCTTGATCATCCTAACCATAAAGACCTTGATTGACCATTATGGTTGATCATGGTTGATGATGATTTACTATTGTTTACCATGGTTGATCATGGTTAGTCATGATCGACCATGGTTAAGATTACTTGATCATGGCTAACCTATATTGAGCAAGGTTAACCATGGTTGACCATGTTTGACCATTCTAACCATGTTGATCTTAGTTAACTATGGTTTACCATGGTTGATCTTGGTTCACCATGGTAGACCATGGTTATCTATGGTTGACAATGGGTTGACCTTGGTTGATCATGCTATGTATGTTGATCTTGGATGACCTTGGTTTATTGTGGTTGACCTTGATTGACCATTGTTGACCATGGTTGGCCATAGTTGACCTTAATTGGCCATGGGTGTCCATCGTTAAGCATGGTTGAGCTTAGTTCACCATGGTTTTCCATGGTCAAGCATGCTTGACCATGTCTGAGTTTGGCCATAATTGAACACGGTAGACCATGATTGTCCATGGTTGATCATAGTTAACAATGGTTGATCATGATTGAAAATTGATGATCATGTTGCACCATGGTCAACCACGATTGACCATAACCATGGTTGTTCATGTTATTCATGGTCAACCATGATCAACCATAGTCAACTGTGGTTAATCATGATCAATCATGGTCGACAATGGTTGACCATAGTGGATATATTTAATAATATTAAACGTATATCATATATTAAACTAAAATATAATATACTTATATACTAAAATTATTATAATAATAATCCCTTTGGTTTATAATATTAATACCAAAGGATTAATATTATAAACCCTTGGGATTAATAAAATCAATGCATTATTAATATTATAAACCCAAGATATTATTATTAAAAATCCTTGGGATCAATAAAACACAAGATTATAAACCTAATATTAGAAACCATATTATTGTAAACGTTAATATTAAACCCTAATTTTGTAATGTAGCATTGAGACATTTAATAAATTACAATGTTATGTAATATTGTAACAATCATTATTAGATTGATTGTCACACTAAGATAATGTTTGCCATAATGTGACACCAGACAAATTTCTCTACCATTCCAAAATCATGATATTAAACCCTAATATTAAATTGATTATTATAAACCTTAACATCATAAAACCTAATACTATAAATCATAAGCATAACCACATATATAAATAACATATACCCTAAGGGTTTATAGTATTATAAATCCTAAGCATAACCATATATACCAATACTATAAACTCTTAAGGATTTATTATTGTTAAGGGCTTATACTATCAATTCTTAGGATTTATAGTATTTAGTTTATAATATTGGTAAATGTGGTTTATATGGTTTATATTATTGGGTTTATCCTAATAAAGACCTTGATTGACCATTATGATTGATCATGGTTGACCATGGTTGATCATGGTCGACCATGGCCAGTCATGGTCAACCATATTTAGTAATGGTTGATCATGGTTAACCTTGGCTAACTTGGGTTAAACATGGTTGACCTTTGTTGACCACATTTGATCATTATAACCATGTTGATCTTGGATTACCATGGTTGATGATGGATTGACCTTTATTGACCATTCTGACTATGTTGATCTTGGATGGGGATTAATATTATAAACCTAGGGCATTAATATTAAAAACCCTCGGGTTTGTATTATAAACCCAAGGGAATAGTAATATTATAAACCCAAATTATTAAAATTATAAACTCAAAAGATTATTAATATTATAAACCCAGTCGAATAATCAACTCAAGGTATTAATATTATAAATCGAAGTGATTAATATTATAAACCATTGGGATTAATAAAGCCAAAGAATTAATATTATAAAGCCAAGGGATTGTTAATATTATAAACCCATGAGATTAATATTATAAACCCAATGAATTAATATATAAAACCATTAATATTAATATTATAAACCCAAGGGATTATTAATAGTATAAACTGAAGGGTTCAATATTATAAACCAAAGGGATTAATAAACCCAATATATCATTAATTTAATAAATCCAATATTAAAACCCACAATATTATAAAATCTAATGTTAAATCCCAATTTGGTAATGTTGCATTGAGATGTTGAATAAATTCCAATGTAAAGTAACATTACGACAATCATTGTCAAATTGATTATTCCATTCAAAAAATATTTGTCATAATGTGACATTGGATGGATTTCAGTACCATCCCAACATCACAATATTAGACCCTAATATTAAACCCAGTGATGCAAACACCAATATTAAACCCAATATTAAAAATCATAATATTAAATTCAATATTATATATTATATTATACTATATTATAAATCCAATATTATAAATTGTATAGATTTTTATACGATTCCAATGTTAGAGTACTGATACTAATATTAGTAATATTATTATTAGTCAAATTTATAGTATTAGTACTATTATAACTAAACATTTTTAAATTTTGATTGTGTGGGGCGAAGGATGACCTTGTTGACTAAGCTTGATAGGTTGAATATGCTTGAATATGATTTGGTTATGATTGTTTATCATTGACTATGTTCAACTGAACCCTAATATGAAAAACTCAATATTAAACCCTAATGATAAACCCAAATATTAAACTCGATATTAGAAATTGCAGTATTATAAACACTATTATTAAAGCCTAATTTCAAAATTTCAAAATGTGACATTGAATTAACTGAAATGTAATGTAACATTGTGACAATGATTGTCAGATTGATTATCACATTGCGAGAATTTTTGTCACAATGCGATTTTTTATGGATTTCACTACCATGCCAACATCACGATATTAAACCCAAAAATGAAAAATCCAATATTAAACTCAATATTAAAACCATAATATTATGAAACCTAATATATAAACCAAATATTATAAACCCTGATATTTTTTGTAATGTAATATAACATTGCAACAAAGGTTGTAACAATGTGAAAATGTTTGTCACATTGTGAGGTTGGATAGATTTTTGTAGGCTTCCAACATCAAAATATTAATATTAATATTGATAATATTATTATTAGTCAACCTCAATAATCCTAATGTTTTTATTATTAAACATTTTTGAATCTTGATTATGACCAACCAAGGTTGACCTTGTTGACTATGATGATAGTGTTTGACTTTGGCCAATCATGGTTGACTACAATTTAATATGAATGAGATATGTTAGCTAAGGATGACTATGAATGGCCAAGTTTTATTATTGCCAAATATGGTAAACATAGGGTTGACCGAGTTTGATCACATGCTACTATTTAAACACTGACTACAAAAGGTGTCTTTGTTTGTCTATGTTTGACTTATGTGGTTAACTATGTTTGACTATTAATATTAGTAATACCCAATCAAACATCAATAGTTATGTTGTCTATGTTGTCATGTTTAAGCATCACTAAATATGTTTTGAATGAATGACTATTGTTAATGATCGTATGACTATGGTTGATCATGGTTTGAATATGATTGATCATGGTTGACTTTGATTGAACATGATTTGGCTAATATTGACCATTGTATGACTATTTTCAACAATATTTGAATATAATTAACTATAACTAACTAAAGTTTGAATATGGTTTGACTACAGTTTATGTTGGGCGCAACCCAACTTGGCCTAGTTTTGGTAAAGACTTCGCATTTTGAGGAGCAAGGTGCATAGTGGAGCACACAACGAAGTACAAAGTGGACCACACAGTGAAACAGTTGGAATACACTGTGTGGTATAAGGACTTCACAGTGGGTCAAAGCCCCTCCTTTTTGTAAAAAGCATGTAATGTTGTAAAATACCAATGGTTTTCAGACCATTGTAGATTGTTTTAGGGAGTCCATGGTATATGGACCATGGTATTTTGAGGAAAAGAAGGCAAGGCTCTACAGATGAGTGCGCAGAAGACCTGCATCTTAGTGCGCGGGTCAAAAAATGAATGTTGTACAAGAATTATTATTATGAGCAATAGTTCTTATGGATGCAATTCCACATTGGGATGAACCATGGTAAAATTGTTGTCTTCATGTGTATATTTTCTTATTATCTATTTAGCATAGCAGTTTATTACAATTGCACTTTATTTTAGTACAATAATGATTTATGGATTTATATGATATGCTTAATTGGTTAAATGAATACAGTGAAGTAATTTATGAATGTTAGGAAGAAGAAAACATAATAACACCACATCACATCATCCTTCACGGTTGTAGAAAACTAGTTCTGCATCCTCCCATAGTCACTTCAGGTGAGACTACAATTTTCTTATAGGTCATTGCCGAAAGGGCTAGTGATTGAGAGTTTTTTTGGTTTGTAATATAGATCAAATCTAGGTCAACCCAAATCATAACCAACCAATGAATATGTTTCTGAGACTGGGATCTGTTTGAGGGATATGTGGATGTGACACCTATCGAAAAAGGAAATTCACGATAGGCTAGAATTGAAGAAGCGAGAATTTGCAAATCAAGAAAATAAAAGCCCTCGTCTGACATCTAAAGCTTGGTTACAGAAGTATATTTTCACAGATCATTACGAAATTTTATTTGCATCATTTCCTGTCAAACTGTATGAGTGGATATCAAGGTTTATTGAAAGAAATACCTGTTTTAAAAGAAGATAACCTTCATTATGGACTCCTGAACTAAACAAATCAAGAGAACTAACAATAGAATTTCAAGGGCTGTTGATTTATGGATTGATATAATATTGGGAGGGTTTATTACTAAGTTTGTAGTAGACTTGATTGTGTCCTACAGCTAAGCAGAATGATAATTTTTCAGAGGACCGTGAGGTAATTAGTTAAAGTCTTTGAAGCTTTGGATTAAGATGATTTTATGTGAAAAGGGAGTTTTACGGATGCAGTTAGATTTTTAGTTTACTTATGTTTGGAAAAAAAGAGAATAAATCTAAGCAAGAGATTGGAAAAACACGCAGTGGAAAGAGATATAGAATAGATACCAGAAAGAGAGATCATGGACAAGACCCGAAGACCTTTGTAGAGACTGAGTATAGTCCTCTTTTGAGTGAATCTAAAAGTGAAAGAGAAGATAGCCACCTTGATAAACCCTAGGTAACTTCACAATATTCACTGCCTAAGACTTCGCAAAAGTGAAAATCCAATAATAAACAAGGTGTTTTTGGCTCTCCCCCCTCTCTCTCTCCCTCCCTCTTCTCCCCCTACTCACCCTCGTGAGCCCATCTCCCTTCCTCCCCGCTCCACGCGCAGAATATAGATATATAGATGATGATTGATTTCCTAATTTTCAAAGGAACTAGATCAGAATATCTAGGGTTGTTTTGGTTTTTATGTGAAGTTGTATGGACTGCGAAGCAGATCAACGATGAAAATATAAAGAAAGTGTAGATCATTATGATGCCCCGAGATATATAATTGACATGGTCTATGAATTATTTAAATAATCAAATTAGAACATTTGCAGATATTAAAGCAACACTGATAAGAGAATTTATGAAGTCGATGTCTAAGTTACAGTGCATCACTGAGTCATAAGAAATTAAATAGAAACCTACTCAATCTATTTGGGAATTTGATCAGAGATTTAAGGAATTGTTATATTCTTAGAGCACGGGTAGCAAGACTGATATGAACCCCGAATTTATGAGTTGGGAAATGATGAGAACCGGCATGGAGATATTGTTTCACATGAGTACTTTTCCGAAAGACTTGGTGACAAATGGAACCATCATCCATCCTTGAAAGGAGAATGTCTAGAAAGGGAAGGTGACCATTCACCTCAAATTCCATCGTGAACTTGATGGAGTCAAATTGAGAATTAAGGTGGTTAACAAATAGATCGAGCTTCTCCCTACCATGAGGCTAGATGACACAGGTGTCATGAAAAAAATTCTTCCATTTTTTAGGACGAAATTGAGCATTGGCTAAGGCCTTGGTCTCAAAATCTTCCATGAACAAGTTTGCAACGATGGGGGAGAGAGGGGAGCCCATCGCAACACCACAAGTTTTCTCATAGAACTTGCCTTTGAAACTGAAGAAAGTCGAGGTGAGGCAAAGGGCAACTAACTTGGTAGTGTCTTTATCAGTGATGAGATTTATGATATCAATGGCTTCATGGATGGGGATTTTGGTGTATAAGGAAACAACGTCAAAACTAACTAACAAATCACCCGGTTCCAATATGATAACTCTCCACTCTTGAATAAAGGAGGCATAGTCTTTAATAAAAGAATCAGTGCGCCTAACAAGAGGGTTAAGCATTTGAGATAAGAATTTAGCAAGAAGATAGGTATGTCCACCTATCGTGTTGAAAATAAGTTCAAGGTGAGGTAGAGGGCAACTAACTTGGTAGTGTCTTTATCAGTGATGAGATTTATGATATTAATGGTTTATTGGTGGGGATTTTGGTGTATAAGGAAACAACATCGAAACTAACCAGCAAATCACCCGGTTCCAATATGATAACTCTCCACTCTTGAATAAAGGAGGCATAGTCTTTAACAAAAGAATCAGTGCGCCTAACAAGAGGTTTAAGCTTTTGAGATAAGAATTTAGCAAGAAGATAGGTATGTCCACCTATCGTGTTGAAAATAGCTCTTAAGGGGGCACCAGATTTATGAATCTTCAGCAGGCCATTGATTTTAGGGGTAAGGGTATTGCTCTCAATGAGCTTCCGCGAAAGAGGATTAAGAGACAAATCTGACTTAATAGCGAATGCTACCTTCTTAGAACTAGACTTAATGGGATTCTTCTTAAGCTTGATGTAACTCCCACTATTAGATAGATGGTCTAACATTTTGTGGACATAATCAAACTTATCAAGAATGATAATTGATCCACCTTTTTCAACTCTAAGGACAACAATGTCAGGGTTTCCCCTCAGGGATTTAAGGGCAAGAAACTCAACCTTGCTAAGGTTTTTCTTTAGAGGTTTATCCTTCCTAAGGACAACCGTGCAATCTCGCCTAATAGTTTCCTTAACATTATCTAGAAGGTCCTTAATACCATACTCAATGCTTTAGATAATGTTATCAGTAGGAATCTTACTTGGGGAAAGGGAAAAATTGAGACCTTTATTAAGAAGACTGAAGACAGAAGGATCAAAATTCTTGCTCAAAAGATTAATAACATTTTTTAAAACTAAAAGAGATTTATTATTATTATTATTTATACTACATTGTTTTATTGGATATAAATTGGATCTATATATTATTGTTATTGTGGGAGGCGCAGGAAATAGTTATTACTATTATTAATCAAATTATTATTTCTATGTTTAATGAAGTCAATAGAATATTTATTATTATAAAATTATTCTTGTCATAATGTATATTATTTTTCTTTTGAGACGAGGAAGACAAGAAACCGTTATTATAAATAATACTATTGTTATATATATTAAAATTCGTAGAGGTAATATTATTATTGTAAAAGAGTCAATCTTCCTAGAGTCAAAGAGCCATTGTTGGGAGGTATAGTATTCACTGTTGGGATGATGTCATGGTTGGGTTACAGGTCATAGTCTGATTGTTCAATCAAGTACAAGAAAATCATTATAAATCATATTGTATCATGGATCATTATCCCTAGTACGGGATTGCACACTCATATCTCACTTCTGATCATTATAAGGTGGCAGGGAGGTGCTAGGTAGGTGCGCAAAGTCATCTACAGGTTGGAGCCTGTGAACACTTCGGGGTGGTAGGTTGATCTAGGATGTTGGGGCATCCATTCAGTTAACTACTGAAGAAAGCAGGGCATTGGGGTGTCCTTCTAGTGGGAGATGGAAAATAATATTTTCTAGAATTATAGGAAGATGTAACTTTCATTTCAATCGGGGCCAAAGATTAAAGAATTTATTAGAAAAGTGTTCGATGGTTTTTTACCCGGAGGGGATTTTCCACCTAAAATTATTGTGCTTATTGTGTTCTTTTGTTTACTGTTGTTACTTGATAATCATTAATAATAATTGAAGATTAACTAATGCACTGAAAATATTTAAAAGTGTTAATTTCTAAGAAATATTGATTACCCCCCTCAGAATTTCCAATAACAAGATGTCGTCCATCAATCTCATTAAGGTTTTGGGGGAATTCATCAACTTGAAAGGCATGACCAACCATTCCAAACGGAATTCCTTGGAATTGAAGGCATTCTTCCACACATCAGAGGGTTCAATAGGAACCTAGTGATAATCAAACTTTAACTCAATCCCGTTGAAATATTTGGCCCCTTTAAGCTGGTCCATAAGGTCATCAATCCATGGAATTGGGTACCTCTTCTGAATAGTGATCTTGTACAACACTTGATAGTCAATACAGATTCTCCAGGTCCCATCCTTCTTTTGTACTGACATAATCTAGCTCACACATGGTGTTGAGCTTGGCCTGATGCACCCTTTCTACAACAACTCCTAAATCTGCCTCTTATTCTCATCGTTCTCTAAAACAGAACATCAATAGATCGGTCCATTGGGTAGCGGCGTGCTTAGGGTCATATCGATGGAGTGCTTGACCTGACATTGCATAGGTAACCTTGTAGGTGAGGTGAAAATGTCCCTATACTCCTCGATGACATTGTCCTTCTGTTGTCGTTGTGCGAAGGAGCCCTATCTGGAAGTTGTGGCCACAACCCCCTTCTTGCCTTGAGGGAAAATCATAAGGAAAACAACTCTCCTAGTCTAGGAAATGATCATACTTCTTTTATTTGTAGTGATCAAAGAGATGGTGGTAGGCAGGGCTACCCCCGATGTCTTGTACAACTAATTTTTCAAAGTAATAATCACAGAGTGAGGTCTAGACTCATATACAGCATGTTGCTTCCACAAGTATGATTTTTCTAATAATACATCACAAACTTCAAGAGGAACAACATCGCACATTACCTCATCCATGAAGGGCTTGATGCTGTAAGGAAGGTGACACGATTGGCTGACGTAGAGATATTGTCCTTAGTGAAGACACCTGATGGTTTATGATTGTGGATGTGCTATCGTCAATAGACCCAACTGCTTCACGGTATCTGCAAAAATGAGGTTATTTTGGCTCCTGTTGTAGACAATGAACTTTAACGGAAAACCTTTCACCCACATCTTTGAGTGGAAGAGGCATTCCCCCTCCTTTGGATCACTAAGCTGATTCTTTTGGATTTTGGTGGTGGCCATAATGGAACTAGGCTCCGCATCAATGATCTTCTTCCCTTTTTCATTCCCCTTATCGGGTTCTGACTCAGAGTCATAACATGCGTCTGATTCAGAAGCCTTCAGCTCAGCCACCAGTGACTGCTTGGCCCGACTCTCACTTGTGTTGTGAGTGGAGCTCTTATGGAGCTCACACAATTTTCCCATGTCCATCTTTTTCTTCGTGTTGTTGTTCTTTACTTGCGGCTTCAACAAGTTTTCCTGGGATGCCCCTCCTTGGCTCTGGCCTTTGCTTTGTGGTTTGGGGGTGCATTTTCCTTGCTTCAAATTTGCAGATCCAAAGTCTCGCTTCTTTTGTTTAAACTTTTTCTCAATCTTGACAGCATATTGCTATCTCATGTCGAGTGAGGAGATGTCCAGGAACTCCATCTCCTCCTGGATGTACTTGTGTATACAGTCACGGTACTTGAGTACCAAATGCCCCTCAAAATCCTTGATAACCAACTTGGTGTGGAGGGTGTGGAAAATATTTTTGAACTCCAACACATCTTGGTCCCTTCCCTGCCATAGCGTGGTCCACTTTATGTATTTATATTCATAGCTCCTGATAGGGTAATATTGTTCCTTGATGGCGTCTTGGAAAGAATCCTTAGCGGGTGTGGCTAAAAAAAGTGAGGATTCCCTCTCATCCTTTTCTTCACAGTAGGTTTCCCACCAGTCCTTTACATGTGGGATGGGTTTGAGAAGTGAAAAAGTAATATTTTCCTGATTATAAAAGTCATGAACTGAAAAATATCCTTCCAACAAATTGAACCTTTTATCTATGGCGTCTGCATCTATTTGGCCCTCAAATATGTGAATATCAAAGTTAACTTGTACCTTAAAAGGAGTGGTGCCTCCAGAGTGACTGCTCGATGAAGATGCGTCACTTGTGGTTAGCCTTCGAAGGATATGGGCAAAGTTATCCATCATCACATTCCTCCATCACTCGAGAGCTTCCTCAAGCAATATTTTGAAAGGATCTCCTGCCCCCTTGTCTTTCTTTGATTTCACCATGAGAGGTCGTCAGGGTTTACAATGTTTGTCTTGCAAAGGTTCAACCAAATCGAGCCCTAACTCCTTATATCCTGACCTCATTGGGGACATGCAAAGAAATATAGAGAAAGTGCAGACCACTCTGATACCACTGATCCAAACATAAACAGGAATGCAAGAAACTATAAAAATATAGAAATGCAACATAAATAACACTTCATTTCATCAATATTAGAATATTGAATATGCTTACAAATATAATGGAAATAAACTAGCTTGGGTGATGGTAGCTTATCTCTGAAAAGAAATGTGGGACCTACATGCCTCTGAATTGTGTTATAATGAGGCTCCAAAGACTATTTATTATTGAGAAATAATGGAAATCCCTAAACATCCAAAAACCTAATCCTAGGAGATGAAGCACCAAAACTGTGGGCCCCGTTTGGGTAAATTGGTACATCAATTTCTTGCGGTCGTAACTTTGACATACGATCTCCATTTGGCTATCATAATACTTTGTTTCGAAGCTCTCAAAGAGGAGGCCCAAAAAAAAAAAAAAAAAAAAACAACAACAACAACAACAAGATTTATTGGGACTTTTTTGGTCTCCCTTGTTTCCTTAAAAATGTCATTTATGGCCTCAAAACGGCTCTGGAAGTTCAGGACCTGAAAAACTTCCAAAAATAGTAAATTTTGCTACAATTTAGGAAAATAAAAAATTGAAAGATAGAGTGTTGGGGGTCTAAGTGGAATAGGAGGGTGGCCACCAATGTTGACCTAGATCAATTCCCCCCCCATAGGAAGCAATGATCCCCATTGCATTGAGTGCCTCCGTGAGATGGGGACACTTATGCTAAACTTGGTCCTTGGTGAGCCACTTACCTTAGTGTAGGAGTTGGCCAACTTTGACAACCCGGTACAGTTGGATCTTCTGCTACTATGGTGGTGTGAGTTATTCTGCAATGTCAGATGTGTCTAGCAATGGTGGAAAGTATGGTGAAAGGCAATCTACATTGAACACTAGGTGCATACCAAGGAACAATGGAATGTTTAGCTTGAAGGAATTATCCCCTATAGCCTTGGTGATTGTGTATGGCCCATATTGGAGCAGGCGAAGCTTAAGATGGGGCCCAGTGAGGCTCTCCTTATACAAATGTAGCGAAACTTTGTCACCAACCTGGACATTGTGCAACACCTGATGCTAATCATGGTGTTGCTTGTACTTAGCATTAGTTCTATCCAATATTTCATAGACCTAGTAGAAAATGTGTTGAATGTGCTCCATGAAGCTATAAGCCCTGTTGGCTTCGGACTGGACATGAGATGAATTTTCCTGAGTAGCTTCAAATGGTATGACGACATCAATGGGACATAATGGTTGAAATCCCAGCCCTACCTGAAAGGGGCTATGGCCCATTGAGCTGTGGAGAGCTTTGTTGTAGCTATGTTGGACATAGTGGAGGCTTTCATACCATGTGCATGGATGCTTCAAGTTGTACATGTGCAGAATGTGTATGACCATCCTATTGACAACTTATGTTTGACCATCAGTTTGGGGATGGGAAGTCATGGAATTAGTGAGTTTGGTATCTAGCATCAATCATAGACTTGGCCAAAATGGACTTAGGAATCTGATGTCCTAATTGGAGACAATGGACTATGGGATCCAAAAGTGTACCCACACTCACTCAAAGAAGAGTTTAGAAGTGGCCTCTGTCGTGATACTCTTCTTGCACGTTGCCATAATGGCCATCTTAGAGAATCTATCGACGACCACGAAAACACAGGTGTTTCCATTCTTAGTAGAAGGAAGGCCTGACATGTAATCCAAGGAGATGGATTCCCAAGGTCAACTAGGAGTAGGTATAGTCATATAATGGCCTTGATTCTTGATGGTCGGTTTGGAAATGGTGCAAGAAATGTAGGATTTAATGTACCTCCCAACATCCTGATGAAGGTTTGGCCAATAAAAATACTTTTGTAGTATTGCCACTATTTTCTCTACTCCGAAATGTCCAGCAACCCAGCTGTAGGGTGCCTCCCAAATCATATTGGCACACTTGATTGAAGGAACACAGATGTGTCCCAAGTGGCATAATAGTGCATCTTGGAGGTGAAAATTTGGAACTTGTTTACCTTCCATGAGTATCTAGTATGTGCTACCAAATTCTGGATCGCTCTCGTACATATGTAGCCACCTCGAAGTCTCATTCCCATAGGAGTCGAGCACAATGATAAATGCCATGACTGGTGGTCCGCTGAGGCAGTCTGCAACATTATTGGTGATGTCCTTATTGTACCTAATTTTCAAATGGAATTTTCGCAGGTATGTGGACTATTTATTATGGCGATCGTTCCACAACTTCCCTTGTGTCTATATGAATTGCACAGGTCGGTGGTCTATGTGGATAATTATTTCCTTATCCCATAATGTAATGCTTCCATTGATGACAAGCCTGCACAATGGAATACATTTCTTTGTCATAGGTGTGATACTTTTGGACTGTGTTTGAAAATGTCTCACTATCATAAGACACTGGATGGTCGTGCTGAGTAAGAGTTGCACCATTATCATAGTGGGAGGCATTTGTCTCAATCTCAAATGGTTGCCATAGATCTGGTAATGTGAGCATTGGTGCAAAGAAGAGGCAATGCTTCAAATCAAAAAATTCCTTTTGTTGGGTTTCAGACCAAAAAAACTTTTATTTCGCTCCACCGTTGGTCACTTGACTTAAAGGCCGAGTGATATGAGATAACCCCAACAGGAACCTGCAATAGAAATTAGCAAGACCCCAAAAGTTGTGTTGCTCTGTTAGAGTGGTTGGGGCTGGCCAATCCTTAATGACTTGTATCTTGACCGGGTTTGCATGCACACCCTGCTCATCAGTGATGTACCCCATATATTGAACCTAGGTCATGCAAAAAGTGCATTTCTCCAAATTGGCACACAACTTATGTTGTTGTAGGGTTTGAAGGACCCATCGAATATGGTGGAGTTTATCTTCCCAACTCTCACTGAAGATCAAGATTTCATTTAAATACACCACCATGAGTGCATTGTTGAAGGGTCACAAGATGTTTTCCATCAATATCATGAAGGTTGTGGGGGAATTCGTCAACCTGAAAGGCCTAACCAACCATTCGAAAAGGCCCTCCTTGGATTTGAAGGAAGTATTCCACACATCAGAGGGTTCAATAGGAACTTGGTGATAACCTAAATTCAAGTCAATCTTGTTGAAATATTTCCCCCCCTTGAGCTAGTCGAGAAGGTCATCAATCTGTGGGATTGATTACATATTCCAGACAAGGATCTTGTTCAACGACTGATAGTCAATATAGAGTCTCCAGTTCCCATCCTTGTTCTGTACCAATACAATTAGGCTCCCACAGGGTAATGAGATTGGCTTGATGTGCCCTTTCTGGAAAAGATCCTAAATCTTCCTCTTGATCTCATCATTCTCTAGAATAGAGCATCGATAGATTTCTCCATTGGGCAGTGGTGTGCTCGGGGTCATATCGATGGAGTGCTTGACTTGATAGTGCATAGGTACTCATGTAGGTGAGACTAAAATGTCCCTATACTACTCCAAGAGCTTGTCCTTTTATTGCTACTATGAAAAGGAGCTCTGTCTAGAAGTCGTGGCCACAACCTTCTTCTTTCCCTGAGGGAAAATCATAAGGAAAAAAAATTTCCTAGTCTTAGAAATTATCTTACTGCATTTCTTTGCAGTGATCAAAGAGATGGTGGTAGGCGAGGTTACCTCTGGTATCCTATACAACCTATTGCCCAAAGTAATAATCATAGAGTGAGGTCTAGACTCATATACAACATGCCTATTCCATAAGTATGGTTTTCCTAAAAATACATCACAAACTTCAAGAGGAGAAATATCACATAGTACCTCATCCGTGAAGGGATTGACGCTATAGGGAAGGTGGCACTGCTAGCTAAAGTAGAGATATCATCCTTTATGAAGCCACTAGATGGGGTACAACTGCGGATGTGTTGTCATCGGTAGGCCCAGCCACTTCACAACCTCTACTAAAATGATGCTCTTTTGGCTCATGCTGTCAACAATGAACTGCAACGGAGAACCTTTCACCCACATCTTTGAGTGGAAGAGGCGTTCCCCCTCTTTTGGATCTTTAGGCTCATTCTTCTAGATTTTGGTGGTGACCACAATGGCACTAGGCTTTGCATCAATTATCTTCTTCCATTTTCCATTCCCCTTGTCAGGTTGTGACTCGGAGTTGGAACATGCGTTTGATTTAGAAGACTTCATCTCAGCCACTAGTGACTGATTGGCCCGAAACTCACTTGTTTTGTGAGTGAAGCTCTTATGGATCTTGTTAACCTTGTTGGAAAATGGCCCAAAAATGGATCCAAATATGCTCTTTAAAGTCTCCATAAGCTAGCAAAATCATGCCAATGGATCCAAATATGCTCTTGAAGTCTTCAAAATCTTCTTAAGATCATCCAAAGATTGAAACCATCACATGCCGAGAACCCTTGGAAGGGCAGAAAAACACTATCGGGAGGCGAAAACACTCCAAAACAGTGAAAAAACTGAGTATTGCATGCATGAACATAGCAATGCATAACTGCCATTAGATTTGGTTGATCAACGGCCCAGATCTAAGCACAAATCACAATTGGTACTATAGAGAGGACGACTTAAGGATGGGCGCAAGACACCCCCGATCAACGATCTCCGATGATCAGATTAGCGGGTCGCAATCGGCGGAGGCAGGCCGGCAGAATAAGCATAGACCGAGTGGATATGTGATTGCGACCAGTGATGCAACATGGATCGTCGATCAAGCGACGCAAATCGATGGCCCACATTGCATCGCAAGAGTCTCTATTAGAGAAATACAAGGAGTGTGCTAACAATGGCCCTGGGCATGAGTGATATGCGATTGCGATCAAATCGCATTGCTATATCACAACGGAGCAGCACCAAGGGGCGGGGCCTATGCATAGGTATATGGGCCACCCGATGGGGTGCAAAGGACAATTTTTCATGGTTTTTTGTGTTTTTAACATATTTTCATAATACAAAGGGAACACAGGAACAGGTTGTCTACGACTTGCAATAGCGACCCTAAGGGCGGACCCGATAGATGAATAGGCCATATTTAAGGACTTTTAAAGTTCGGAAAAACAGATATGGGCGGGATTTTTACAGTGTTACAATGTTTTCTGTATTAAACAGGAAAACAATCATTGTTCACATTTAAAGGGAAAACAGAGGCCCGAAGACCCATTCCTTCACAGAGCAGAGGCCAGAAAGTGATTATGGAGCCACAACACAACGTAACACAGGAAAAACAACCTGAAGCGATCATAAAGGCAACAATGCAGCTCATCCAAAACCAACAAACGATCATGGAGCATCGCTTGCACGAGTGAGCTCCCAGACAATGCAGTGAACTAACATAATACAGTTACTTTGTTGTTAGGAAAGGAACCTACGAGGTCATGCGTGCCTAGTCATAGCATCAGGTTGTTGAAGAGACAGGGAGGATAGATTAAGACTCTGAGCCTTTGAGAGCTCAGGAGCATTGTAAAAGGCCTATAAAAGGTTGAAAGCTAAATGTATGAAGCATTCAACTTTTGGAGACTGTGGAGACTCTACTCCTCTAGCTTCTCATCTTCATTCTAACAATATAAGCTTCTTTTGTTGTTACATGTTCAATCCCCATTTTCTTTGTTGTTCTATGCTTGCACTTAATAGGTTATTCATGTTTTCTGATGTGTCTAATACCAGATAACTGTCATCTTATCTCTTCATTGATAAATTAGATTTGCAAGTTTCATTTACTTCTTGTAGTTGGCCATCCATATGTGCTTATGTATGCATCTGCTGGTACAGTCAGTATTCTCCATTTATCCTTTGAATCTATAAACTATTGAACATTAGTGGTCTAAATCCTTGTATTGTTGAGGGTGTTCATGCATGTCTTGAGTGAGAATAGAGCTGAAATTGTTATCTGACTTGATCCAAACCATCATTCTTTCCAATAGTTCAGAGAACAATATTGAAGATTATATGTTACCAGGCATCTCTAAGATGCAACCTAAGAGAGTTTCTTAGAGTGATAATATAATTGCCGCCATTACCGGGGAGATGAAACTGAAGCTCAGCTTCCCTGGGAACGACACAAATCCAACTTTGATGATAGACAAAGTCTGGGCACTTTTTTCATTGTAATCATCTATCTGGAAACTCTACTAAAGGAAAAACCTCTTGGTGACTCCACTTCATAGTTCTGGCTCAGTTTGTGAGGCATACTCAGAGAAATCCTCAGAAGCCACAAGCTGACCCAGTACTTGACCCTGAAAAAATCATCAAAGACAGAAAGGAATTGCATAAAGGAGCATCAAGTTCAGGTAAACTTAAACAATATTCTATATCTCTTCTAGAAAATCCTACAATAGAACAAATACATGTTGAGAGTATAGCATCTAATACTAGCAGTGAAGAAAAACTCTCAGAGATTCATAAAGCTCCTTATTATTTAGGTTCTCCTTTTATTATAAGCCCAAAGGAAACCTCACCTTCTAGCCATCATACTCCTTTAGTCTTGTCAGTCACTCCTCAGCCCTCTATCATTCAAACTACTAGTACTCTTATAGCCACCACAGATATGGCAGGTCCACAAGCACCCACCAAAATGAAAAGAACCATAGTTGTTAGGTATGGACCTCTAATACTGCCCACTCCTTTAAATGCCATGCCTACTGGAGAATATGAGAAATATAGGCCCCTACTAGAGAATATGAGAAATATAGGCCTAAGTACATTGGGACTGAAGGTGGTACAGCTGAAGAACATATTGAGTCATTCTATAGCTATGCTGATAACCTGGACATTAGTGAAGATGATGTATGGATGAGAGTCTTTGTCCAAAGCCTAGATGGAAAGGCTAGAAAATGGTTCAGAGAACTAACCCCAAGATCTATACCAGATATTGAGGCTTTAGATGATGCATTCCTAAAGCATTGGGGTGACAAGAAGGATCTCCTCTACTACCATACTGAGTTTGGGAACTTAAAGGGGGAAAATAGTGAGTTGTTGTCTGATTTTAATAAGAGGTTTAACCGTATGTACAGCAAGATACCAGCTGAAGTAAAACCCACTACTACCTCTGCTAAACTCACCTATGCCAGTGCTTTTGATTCTGACTTCTGCCTATTGTTGAGGGAGAGGTGATGTGCTACTTTGGCTGACATGCAGGATGCAGCCTTGGAAGTGGAATCAAACATCATGGCTGTAGAGAAGCTCAAGGGAAATGTTGATAGAAGAAGACAAAGGGGCGATTCTTCTCATCTTCAGATCCCGAGATAGATAAAATGACAAAAATGATAGATTCATTAGCCTCTGAAATCTCCAAATTAAAAATTGAGCAGCACTGTGGGAAAGGAAGAGTTCCTAATACCTTTTCTCCTAGAAATCCAAATCCAAATCCATATAGAAGAGCTAATGAGCAGTTGCAGATCTTGCAAAGATGCCAATGAAGACCAAATGGTGAAGACCCCTTTCCAGAATGTAGTCATGGAAGAAGAGCAGTTTGAAGAAGATGATGATATCCATTGTCTGGAAGACAAAGGAAATGCCTCCTTTTTTACCTCAGCTACCTATGAAAAGTCATTATTCAATGACCAAATTAACCAAGAATGGGATGGTGAAGCTGTTCTGCAAACTAAAGATCAGCACAGATATAATCCGAGGTTGAAGATGAATAATGCGAAGGAAACTCCTGTTCAAAGAGCTGTTGTCCCTGTAGTGTAGCAAGCTAAAATCTAGGAGTGACCAGCAGTTGATCCTATCATCCTCAAGGCCCTAGCTCATGAGGTAAGAGGCTTTAACAAGTCTCCTTCTCCTTTCAGTTTTCAATCATAAATTCAGAAGCTAAGAATACCTATGCCTCTGATTGAACTAGTGAAGAATGAGTCCTTCCAAAGATCCATCCTCGAGGCCCTTGAGCCTAAAGTCATCAAAGTATCCACTAACGATGTAAATCTGTAAGATGACAAGCCAGTTGTTATTCTCAGCCCAACGATTGAAAATTGCGAAGAAAGCTCCCCATCATTCTATGTCTTTCTAACTATTCATGATAAAATCCTTCATAACTGCCTTCTGGACACTGGAGCTAGCCATAATCTAATGCCCAAGGTTGTCATGGATGAGTTGGGTCTTGACATTACCAAGCCTTATCATGACATGTTTTCTTTTGACTCTAGAAAAGTGAAATGTATGGGATTAATCAAAGACCTAGCCATCACTTTGTCTTAGCTACCCATGAAAAACATGATGATGGATATTTTGGTAGCAAATGTATCCCCCAAGTTTGGCATGTTGCTTTCCAGAGGTTGGATGAAGAGATTGGGTGGAACATTACAAAATGATCTGTCCTATGCTATTGTCCCAGTTTTTGGAGGTGAAAATAGGAGATTGTACAGGGAGTCTTAGTTGGCTTATGTCATCAGCGATGAGAAGAATCCCACTAATCATCCCATCTATGCTATCGACACTTATTTTGGAGCTTGTATTCTTCAGATTGAAGAATCTCATATGCGCTTCACGTAGCTTGAGAAGCCAGTTGGCCAGATTATAGAGGAAGAAGGCCCACAAATTTGGGACATGTTCTTTGATGGAGCTTGCTCTAAGGAAGCTGCAGGAGTAGGTGTAGTCCTTGTGTCCCCCACACAGGAATACATTCATTTATCTTTCAAATTAACTTTTCAGGTCACAAATAACATAGCAAAGTACAAAGCCTTGATATTGGGCTTACGCGCTGCTAAAGAAATGGGCATCAAAGGCCTGAAAATGTGTGGAGATGTGGACCTCATCATTCAGCAGGTCAATAAAACTTCCCAAGCAAAGCATCCAAGGCTGAAAGCATACATAGATGAGGTATGGAGGCTCAAGGATTCTTTTAATAATTTCAACATTTCTTACATTTCGAGAATGAAGAATCGGCTTGCCAACTCCCTTGTTGTGTCTACTAGCACATTTATTCCTCTTTTGTCTCCTAAAATGATGTATGAAGTTCAGGTGAAATATAGACCGTCTCTGCCTAACAACGTCAAATTCTGGAATGTTTTTGAAGACAGGTTTTTGTAGTAACCATAGACCCAAGGGATTGGTGCCTCTAGAGAAGTTGTTCGATCATAACGATGTGCCTTATAAGCCTGCCAAAAAATAAAATGAGTCTGTTATTTGTAAACCTAATATAGGGAGCCCAACCCATCCGAAATACATAAATTTGTCCACTCTTCTGTCTTCTGCCCAGAATTTCGATTATTGCACCCTCATGAAGCATGTCACTGATATTTTTTCCTGGTAATATAGTGACCTTAAAACCTATGACACAAACATCATTCAACATAAGATTCCCTTGGAAAAGAACATCATCCCTTTTAAGCAGAAATTAAGACCTATCAGTCCTCTCTTATTGCCTTTGATTGAGAAAGAAATCAAGAAGCTGTTGGATGCCAAAATCATAGTTCTCCTAAGGTATTCAAAGTGGATAGCTAACCTTGTGGTAGTAAGAAAGAAAAATGGAGAAATCAAGCTTTGTGTTGACTTCAGAAAGCTGAACAAGTGTTATAAAAAAGATAACTACCCCCTGCCTAAGATGGAACACTTGCTGCAAATAGTTTCAGGGGCTAGAGTCATGTTTTTCTTAGATTGATTTTCAGGTTATAATCAGGTTGTTGTACATCTAAAAGATCACGAAAAGACTGCCTTCACTACTCCTTGGGGAACTTTCATGTACTCTAAGATGCCTTTTGGACTGATGAATGTTGGGGCTACTTTTCAGAGGGCCATGGACATAGCCTTTGTGGGAGAGAAGGACAAGTTTGTCCTTTTTTATCTTGAGGGAATAACATTCTTCTCCAGTAGTCACAAAGACCACTTGCAGCATTTGAAGAAGGTCTTCCTAAAGTGCAGACAATTTGGAATTTTGGTGAACCCAAAGAAGTCACAGTTTTCTCTAGAAAAAGGTAAACTTCTGGGACATATTGTTTTTGCTGAAGGTGTGAAGATTAATCTAGCAAGGGTTTAAGCAATTCAAACATTGTCCATCCCAAGGTAAAAAAGGGACATTCAATCCTTCTTGAGTAAGATTAACTTTGTAAGGAGGTTCATTCCAAACTTTGCAGAGCTAGTAAAGCACATCACTTCCATGCTGAAGAAAGGATGAGAAATAAAATGGACAAATGCTTCAAGAAGCTCTTTTGAAGCCATCAAGCAAGATATCATGGAAGCTCCCACTCTAATCAACCTAGATTACACTAAGGAGTTTTGTATCTTCTCTTTTGCCTCTTATGATACACTTGCAGGAGTTCTGTTGCAGAAAAATTATGAAGGCATAGAGCACAACGTGGCATTTTTTAGCAAAACTCTAAGGGATGTTGAAATAAGGTATGCCCTTATTGAAAAACAAGCTTATGCTCTCATAAAATCTTTAAAGGCATTCAGGATTTATATTCTGCATCCCGAAGTGGTTGCATATGTACCTTCAGCCTCAGTAAAAGATATCTTAACTCAGCCAGATATTGATGGAAAGAGAGCTAAATGGATTGGAAAATTCATAGAGTTTGACATAGAGATCAAGCCCACTAAGCTTGTCAAAGGCCAGGGCTTGGCTAAACTTATGGTTGAGGAAAAGTGCAGTTTGTTAGACATAAATTGCATGGGTCCAAATTCATATGATAAGTAGACAAAGGGAGCAACAGAAAAGCAAAATTAGAATCAGTATTTCGCTGAAAATCTAGCCACCTATGAATGGTATTCTAGCATAGTTCATTTTTTGCAAAAGCTAGAAGTCCCTCTAGGGCTTAGCTCAAGTCAAGCCCAGACCATTAAAATTAGGTCAACCAAATTCTACAGTAATAAAAATATGCTTTATTGGAAAGACCCATCAGGAATCCTCTTGAGATGTCTAGATAAAGAATAATCTGTGGAAGTCATACACCAGTTCCATTCTAGCATCTATGGAGGGCATCATTATTGGAAAACCACAGCCCAAAAAATCCTGAGGGTTGGATATTATTGGCCTACTTTGTTCTCTGATGTGTTTTCTTTTGTGAAATCTTGTGACAAGTGTTAGAGGTTTGTAGGAAGACAATAGCTAAAATCTCTGTCGTTGAAGCTTGTACATGTCAATGGTCCCTTCCAGCAGTGGGGCTTGGACTTTATAGGTGAGATCAACCCACATTCCAGTGGCCAACACAAATGGATCTTAGTAGCCACTAATTACTTCACAAAGTGGATTGAGGCTATACCCACTAAGAATGCCAATCATCAAGTTGTCATAAAGTTCTTGAATGAGAATATTTTCACTAGATTTGGTTGCCCAACCAAACTAGTCACTGATAATGTAGCAACTTTCAAGGCAAAAGAATTGGTGGACATGACTGAATACATGGGCATTCAAGTGGTGCATTCTACCTTATATTATCCTCAAAGCAATGGCCTGGCAGAATCATCTAACACAAGTTTGGTAAGGGTAATAAAAAAACTATTAGAGGACAACAAAAAGAGTTGGGATTGCAAGTTGAAGTTTGCGCTATGGGCTGATAGAGTTACCATCAAATTCCCCCTGTGGCTAAATTCTTGCAAGAAGAACAAGATGAAGAGAATGACATGGTAAGAAGAATGAATAAGCTGGTTGAACTACAGCAGATCAGAGAGCAGCTGGTTGAGAAGTCAAAAGATCATCAGAAGAAAATCAAAGAAACCTTTGACACGAAGGGAAAAGTGGACAATTTCCAAATTGGTGACTGCGTGCTTAAATGGGATGCATTCAAGGAAAAGAAAGGTAATCATTGTAAGTTTGACTCCTTATGGACAGGTCTGTTTGTCATTGCTCAAATTCAGCAGAAGAATACCTTTATTCTGCACAATCTGGAAGGAGGAGATGTTTTTGGTAGCCCAATCAATGGGCAGTTTTTGAAACTATAATTCATTTAAGGATTTAAAGCCTTGATAGTGTAAATATGTTTTTTCCAGTTTTTATTTCATTGCAGAATAGATTCCATGCCCAACGGAACACTAGGAGGAAGATTTGATCTTGTTTTTTACAAGAAAGACATTATTCAATGATTCTTGAAACCTCACAAGGAGGATTTCATCCCCAGAAGGAGCCAGTGTTAACCTTGTTGGCAAATGACCCAAAAATGGATCCAAATATGCTCTTTAAAGTCTCCATAAGCCAGCAAAATCATGCCAATGGATCCAAATATGCTCTTGAAGTCTTCAAAATCTTCTTAAGATCATCCAAAGATCAAAACCATCACATGACGAAAGCCCTTGGAAGGGTGGAAAAACACTATCGGGAGGCGAAAACACTCCAAAAAAAGTGAAAAAACAGAGTATTGCAGGCATGAACATACCAACACATAGCTGTCATTAGATCTGGATGATCAATGGTCCAAATCTAAGCGGCAAATCACAATCGGTGTTGTAGAGAGGACAACTTAAAGATGGCCACAAGACACCCATGATCAACGATCTCCGATGATCAGATCGGCGGGTTGCAATTAACGGAGGCAAGCCAGCATAATAAGCATGGATCGAGTGGATATGCGATTGCGATTAGCGATGCAACGTGGACCGTCGATCAAGCGACGCAGATCAACAACCCACTTCGCATCGTAAGAGTCGCTATTGGATAAATACAAGGAGTGCGCTAATAGTGGCCCTGGGCACGAGCCTATGCGATTGTGATTAGATTGCATTGTTATATCACAGCAGAGCAACACCAAGGGGCGAGGCCTATGGACAGGTATATGGGCAACCCGATAACCGAACCCGACAGTTATATACATAATATTTCATAATATTTGAGGTCTGCGGGAAAGCCGTTTTTCAATGCATTTTTGTGTATTTTCGTTATATAACGAAATACAAAGGGAGTCTTGGGCATCGACGATGCAATAGGTCCTAGACTGAAAGGGTTCGGGAATTAAATATATAATATTTCAGGTCTGCCAAGGTAGATTTTTCATGGTTTTTTGTGTTTTTTAACGTATTTTCAGAATACAAAGGAAACACTGAAATAGGCCATCTGCGACTTGCGATAGCGACCCTAAGGGTGGACCCGATAGATGAATAGGCCATATTCAAGGACTTTTAAAGTCCAAAAGAACATATATCGGTAAGATTTTTACAGTGTTACAACGTTTTCTGTATTAAATAGGAAAACAGTCATTGTTCACATTTAAAGGGACAACAGAGGCCCAAAGACCCATTCCTTCATAGCGCAGAGGCTGGAAAGCGATTATGGAGCCACAACATAGCGCAACACAGGAAAATCAACACGAAGCAATCATAAAGGCGACAATGCAGCTCATCCAAAACTGAAAAATGATCATGGAGCATCGCTTGCACGAGCGAGCTCTTAGACAGTGCAACAAACTAACAGAATGCAGCTACCTTGCTGTTAGGAAAGGAACCTCCGAGCTCATGCATGCTTGGTCATAAAATCAGGTTGTTGAAAAGACAGGGAGGATAAATTAAGACTTCGAGCTTTTGAGAGCTCAGGAGCATTATAAAAGGCCTATAAAAGGCTGAAAGCTAAATGTATGAAGCGTTCAACTTTTGGAGACTGTGGAGACTCCACTCCTCTAGCTTCTCATCTTCATTCTAGCAATATAAGCTTATTTTGTTGTTACATGTTCAATCCCCATTTTCTCTGTTGTTCTATGCTTGCACTGGAATAGGTTATTCATGTTTTCTGATGTGTCTAATGCCATATAACTGTCATCTTAGCTCTGCATTGTTAAATTAGATTTGCAAGTTTCATTTACTTCCTATAGCTGGCCATTCATATGTGCTTATGTATGCATCTACTGGTACAGTCAGTATTCTCCATCTATCCATTGATCTATAAACTATTGAGCATTAGTGGTTTAAAGCCTTATATTGTTGAGGGTGTCCATGCATGTCTTGAGTGAGAATAGAGCTGAAATGGTTATCTAACTTGATCCAGACCATCATTCATTCCAATAGTTTAGAAAATAATATTGAAGATTATATGTTACCAGGCATCTCCGAGCCGCAACCTAGGAGAGTTTCCTGGAGTGATAATAGATCTCACACCATTTTCTCATGTCTTTCTTTGTCTTTGTGGTGTTTTTCTTTTCTTGCAGCTTTGGGAGGTTTTCCTTGGTCACCCCACCTTGGCTTTGGCCTTTCTTTTTGGTTTGGGGGCACCTTTTCCTTACTTCAGATTCATAGATCCAAAGTCCCACTTCTTATGATTAAACATATGCTCAATCTTGACCGCGTATCGATACGCTATGCTGATCGAGGAGATGTCCAAGAACTCCATCCTGTCCGGGATGTACTCATTTAGACAGTCGCAGTACTTGAGTACCAAATGCCACTCAGAATCCTTGATACCCAACTTAGTGTGGAGGGTATGGAAAATATTTGTGAACTCCGTCACATCTTGGTCCCTTCCCTATCGTAGCGTGGTCCACTCTATGTATTTACCTTCATATCTCCCGATAGGGTAATATTGTTCCTTGAGGGTGTCTCAGAAAGAATCCCAAGTGGGTGCAGCTGAAAAAATTAAGGATTCCCTCTCGTACTTTTGTTCACAGTAGGTTTCCCACTAGTCCTCGACGTGTGGAGCAGATTTGAGAAGTGAAAAAAATAATATTTCCTCGATTGCAAAAGTCATGAACTAAAAAATATCCTTCCAACAAATTCAACCATTTATCTATGACGTCTACATCTATTTGGCCCTCAAATATGGGAATATCAAGGTTAACTTGTACCTTAAAAGGAGTGGTTCCTCCATAGTGGTTGTTGGATGAAGATGTGTTGTTTGTGGGTAGCCTTCAAAGGATATGGAAAAATTTATCAATCTTTGTGTTCCTCTGTTGCTCGAGGGCTTCCTCGAGCAATATTTTGAAAGGATCTCCTACCCCCTCATCTTTATTTTCTTCCGCCATAGGAGGTCGCCAGGGTTTGTAACGTTGGTCTTGCAAAGGCTCAACCAGATCGAGCCCTAACTCCTTATACCCTGACCTCATTGAGGACATGCAAATAAAAATAGAGAAAGAGAAGACCACTATGATACCACTTATTTGAACTTAAACAGGAATGCTACAAACTACAAATATAACCATAAATACAAAATGTAGCAGAAATAACACTTCATTTCATTAATATCATAATACTAAGATATGCTTACAAACAGAATGGAAATAAACTATCTCGGGCGATGATAGCTTATTTCTAAGAAGAGATGTGGTGGCTACATGCCTCTAAACTGTGTTACAATGAGGCTCAAAATGGCTCTAGAAGTTTAGGACTTGAAAAACTGCCAAAAATAGTAAATTGTGCTAAAATTAAGGAAACTGAAAAACTAGGAGAGACATTGTTGGGACCAAGTGGAATAGGAGGGTGACCACCAATATCCACATGGATCAAGCACTATGATAATGCTTTCTAATCTTGAAGAGAATCAGAATTATGATTTCGTCATTGAGGGTTCTATGTTTGTGTCTACAAGAGAGTTCTTTAAGCCTTAAAATCCAAGTGGGTAAAAATAATATGTGAGTGGAATTCTACCCATAATATTTTCTGAAGAGAAAGATTTCATCATTCTTAAAACATAATCAGAATTTCTTTCATCATATATGGTTTTATGTTTGTGCCTGTGAGAATATTTATTATCCAAAAGATAGAGAATGATATAAGTATTTATTCCCCAATTGCTCATTGTCAATATTAATTTTTATCTTGTTTATCTTTACAAAATATTTTCAAACATTCAAGGCATCTTGTAGATAGGAATGGTATATGGTTGACATAGGTATGGTTGTCATGAATGATTGATTAACAGTTTGGAGGCTTTGAGACTATCTTTTGTATTTTTTGTAAAGGATAGTCAAGTGGATTCCACCTTCATGTTGTCTTTGTCCTGTCACAGCATATTTAAATTGAGTTGAAATAGTTGGCTACTGTAGATGTATCTAGAACAGTGCTTGAGTAGTGTTTTGTATTATAAATTGTTCAAAATAGATGTAAGGAAATGGGAGGCTTCAATATTATTTTTTTATTTGTGTCAGTATAGCCAAGTGGATGCCATCATATTTGGTGGATGCATGTCTAAATTGAGTTGAAACAGTTGGAAATGTTTGGTATTACAACTTCTCAAACAGGATGTAAGAAATTGGGTTTGATGAAGTTATTGTATATCTTACCTTGCATCCTTCATATTTTGTGTTGATTCATGACATTTACTTTTACATCTATTAGGTTTTATTAGATTCTTTGGATTCAATCATCTACCTTTAGTATTATTGTTAACTTTATAGGTTGCCCAACACATGAAAATTGCATACTCTTGTGTAAGAACTTATGTGATATGAGCTAGATTGGATATCCTTGTGCATAGGAAGGTAATTGATATGAGCTAGAGTGGATTGATGCTCGTCATTGTAAAATATTATCAATACATGATGTCCCTGTCAACCCACAAGTCAAATTTGTGAGAGTTTCCTTGAGTGGAAACTAGATAGAGCAAAAAAAAGGGTTTCAGTATGAAACAATTTTTTTGGAAGGATCTCACAAAAATTTTATTTGCAGTGTAGTGAGCTACTAAGGATTCTATTATTAATGATTTTTGTGTGGTTACAACTTACCCAAATGACCTTTGGTTAGGATTCTGGTCTACACCTCCACGAATGTATTCATTTCAAGGTCCCTGTTTAGCCCATATTATAATAATTAACTGCAAAGGTAATCATGAGAAGTTTAGTGATTAATGTACCTTTAGCCTTTCTTTTAATCCTACTTTAATTTTACAAATTGGTGATAAAATCAAGGTTAAGCTATACAATTCGAAACTATTTTTACCTATTTTTGTTTATAGAGTAAAAATCTCTTTTGTGATGGTGTGAATGCTTCATTTATTCCTCTATATGCTTGTGGAAATTATGGTTTAATCTGTTGTTATGATTTAATTAATTTCTAGTTGTGATAACCACTTAGTATTCGTTGGTGTGGATTATAAAATTTAAACTATATTATCAATAGAATTTTTTTTGTGGAGCGTTGGTGTGGGTTTTTAAGCCAATTTCTAGTGATCTGGATCGTTGAGCACAATAATTGTTGTGTCTAGTGTCATTTACATATGGCAACTTTTAGTTTCACATTATCCATTCAAAATTCAATTACCCACAACTTGTTACCTTTTCCTTTGACTTGTGGATTCACTGGATAGTTGTTGAGTGCAGCGTTGGGTTTCCCACAACTTCCATAGACTGTCTCAAAGAATGATTTCTCTTTCACTAGATTGTGAACTTAGTAATCGATGTTTATTCTTAATTGACAGAGTTCTTTATTCATTGGTTAATTATAATGTTTTAGCACAATCCGAGGCTGCTTTATTTACCTTCTTTTTTTTGTTCTTGTTAATCTCAGTTCGGACAAATTTGGCAGAGATGCATTTGTTTGGTTTGATCTCACCATTGTGGAAACCTTCAATCAGAGGAAAATTGCATCGATCAGTGGACGACATGATATCATTGATGTATCCAAAATCAGAGGGATAGTTGAGAATGCCAAACACATTCTTGAGGTAACTCTTACATCTAGCTCAAGATTGTTTCATGCTTTTTAAAAGAGAGAATTTGGTATTGTAGGGCCATTAAGGTATTGCAATTAGCAATGTATGTCCATATTATAAAGCTCTAAAATCTCTGATGGTTTCTTACATATTTTGGGGACTAGAATTAGACATCCTCTTTACATTGTTTTACTTATTTTCCTATAAACTTCCATCTGCATTACCTTTCCATGGTTTTTTATATCTATTAAAAAATGGCATTTAGATATCCCCTTTATGTTGTTTGTCTTTTTTCCATATAAAATTTCATTTTTACCTCCCTCCTTAAATAATTTGCATTCAAAAATCTATTTTCTTCTTCTTATTGACTTTGTTTTGTTTCTTAAACTATTTCCTAAGGTTCAACTTTCTCTGAGTTCTACAATTTTACATGTTTTCTTTTGACTCTGTTTAGATTGAAAAAAAAAATTGGCTCATTTGATAGATACACATGGGAATTTGTGAATTTCAAACCCATAGTTAACAAACTCAAGTATGCAAGGACCATTCCTATGAAGCCTATCTAAAGAAGAAACCATTAGCAAGGGTTTGGTGAAGCAAAATTTCTGATTTATTGGCCTGACATTGATGTACTCCTTCATGCAAGCTGCAGACTTGACTAATGATCATCTTGTAAATTTCTTCATACATGAATAATGCCTTAGAGTATCCCAGCAAGGGAGCTGCAACTAGAGTGAATTCCAATAAACAATGTTACAAATTTAGCTAACTGTAATGCTTTTAACTAGGCTATTGTGATGCTTATGACAGAGGTTGCTCTTAATGAAGATCCATCTCCGTACTTGAAAAATGTGAGTGGAAGCCCAGTGAAAAAAGCACTATTTGGTGTGCATTCTTTGATTGACTTCTCTGTATATATTAAGTGTTGTATTCTATACAAAAGTAAAAACAAATATCCATATAGATTGCAATAGAAGCTATGAAGAAATACAACAATTTTAGTTATGTTTTTTTTTTTAAAGATTTTCACAACTTGACATTCTCTTTATACCACCACATGTTGGGAGAGGATCTTCATTTTCTCCCATGTGTCATAAGGGTGGTGAAGTAGTACTTCTCTTTACCACTAAGGAAATGGCCTTGAACTTAGTTGATGACAGAATTGGTTAATCTTATTTCTATGAATGCTTTTTACCATAATGAATATGGACTTATTTTCGTTTCACATGTCTTTATTTCCATAAAAGATAGAAGATTTCTAATATGTTTTATTAGATACTAACTTGTTGTCGATCTACCAACTATACAAAACTGCCAATGCAAAAAGGAAATTTTTTTATATTTTTTATTAAACACTAAAATTTATGAGATGTTTTACTAGCCTTGAATTTGTTAGGTATATGTCAAAGTACCTCGTGCTAACTTTAGTTGTACCTGTAATACCACTTGAACTATCCTTCCCCATAAACACTAAATGATTCAATCATCACTGCTATAGTTGCAGAAAGAGGCTTTATTATCATATATTGAACAATGCCAAATTAACAACTTGGAAGAACCAGTGCCCAAGCCTCCATGGCTTAAATAAATAATTAAGAGAGAAGGGTTGCTTTAAAAATCCCTTTTCAAAAAAGGGTTTCAATAGGGGTGTTGTGGAATTTGAATGTCCTTCCCTCTTCATGAACTCAATAGTTCTTTCCTCCCCACCCAAGCAGGAGATGAGATATCTTCCAAAACAATACATGGCAAAGGACTCATAGCAGTCCTGTTAGATTCCGACATCAACATCAATTGTAGGTTTTTCTAATGAGGACAACAATTCAACTCAGGATTCTTGTAAGGTAACAGATGCTTAAAGAGAAGAAACATTGAAAGATAAAGAGCAATAAGTACATAAGTGTCAGTAACAATGATTTCACATGTGTAGAATGTATTCCCTTCTCTACTGGAAAAGGAAATCAACAATATTCAACGAATTTGTATATTTTGCAAAACTTCCCTTCACTCTGTAAAATTTCCATTCACCCCTTCCTCCTATTCAATCAATTGTTCATGAGTCAATCTATTTATATGCACAACTCAATTTCATCATTGACCATAAATATTTGAGTTGCCTTAAACCAAATTGTACACTTAATATTAAAAGGGGTCACCACAATTTTTTTATTTTTTATTAGAAAATTTAGCTTATATTTCAAAATCCTTACAGTAATACTTGATAATTTATATTTAGTCCATCAAAACAAACTAGTTGGATTTTATTTTCGGCAAACCATCAATCTGCAATAACCCTAAAAAAAATAGAAAATAACTTATATTTTAACCTTCTTGTGTACATAGGTTTAATTTTGTTTTTGACTGCCACTATAACAGGAAGGAAAATAATAGAAATAACCTAAAAAAGAGGCCATGAGTCCACATCTATATGACCAAGGGCAATGGTATTACGCATATAAGAGAGGGAACAACAATCAATGTTTTGGAGATATATCTTCTTCATTTTTTACCTAGAATGAAAGCATGGAAAATCTGGGACTACTTCCACGAATTCACATCTATATGACCAAGAGAAATGGTATTGCACATATATGAAAAGGACCAATAATAATTTTTTTTGGAGATATATATTTTGTTTTTTTTACTTCGAATGAAAGCATGGAAACCCCAAAGTACTTCACCACATTTCGTGGATAGTAAACTGGGCAAACCATTGGCCTTGATCATGGGTCTCACCCCAAGGGAATCGAAGAGAGTCAAATCAATAACAACTAGCAACAATAGTAAAGAACTTCACATGACATGTCTGACTCTACTCTAGACCATCGAGCCAACCCTTGGGGTTAACATTTTGGAGATATATCTATATATAAATCCTTGTCATTACCCTGCATGTTATACCCTTTAATTATGGTAGTCCATGATGTCACGTCTTTCTGTAACTATTTGTCAAACAATTGTCAGTGTACAAATTTCATATTCCCATATCTAACATTTATGTCAATGAGTGTATTCTCAGCAAAAAAATTTAGCTTGATCCTATTCTTCAAGATGATTTGAGAGGCCACATGCCCCTGTAATATGGAAGAACCCATGCAGGGTAGTTGATAGCTTCTGAGTATTTGAACATGTTGTGTCGTATATCTATTGAATCCTGGCCCTTTTATTGTGGGGTAGGAGGGCATTGAAGTATTCTTTCCAAGCAAGTTTTGCTCAGGAAGATACAAAGGGTAAACCTTGAGATTTGAGCAAGGACTAGTGGTATTAGCTAGGTAAATGCAAATAATGTATTAATTTCTTGCAAACTACAACAAGGCAACAACTATGCTCAGTACAAATTGTTCTTTCCAAGTAGTCTAAGTTCAGGAAGATATGAAAAAGAAACCCTGAGATTCGATCTAGGACTAGTGGTACTAGGTAGATGAATGTAAATTATGTATTAATTTCATGCACACTATAACAAGGCAAAAAAATGTGGCTAGATCTAAGAGGCCACATGCCCCTTTAATATGGTAGACCCCATGCAGGATAGTTGATAGCTCGCTGGCATTTGAACATGTTGTGTTATATATCTGCACCCTAACCCTTGAATTGTCAGGGAAAGGAGGGCATTAAAGTAATCTTTCCAAGAAGTGTGAGTTTAAGAAGATATAAAAGGTGAACTCTAAGATAAACAAGGTACAACGTTACTTTCCAAGAAGTGTGAGTTTAAGAAGATATAAAAGGTGAACTCTAAGATAAACAAGGTACAACGTACAACAGTGAGCAAGATATAATAGTACATGATAGATCAATGTAAATTATGTATTAATTCCTTGCATGCTACATCAAGGCTTTTCCTATTTCTGCGACCATAGCAATATTAATGCGGTCTGACATGGGGCCGATATAAGATGATACAACACGCTGCTATTTTTTTTCTCTCTCATCACCTAGCGGCGTGTTGTATCGTCTTATATCGGCCCCATGTCA